>PVJS01026853.1:0-14054 GCA_004027185.1 Glis glis | reverse complement strand
GCGCGCATGCGCGAGCTAAGGCTGGCCACGAACCCGGATCCTCCGGTCTCCGCCTCCCAAAGTACTGGGATTACAAGCGTGCGCCACCACGCCCGGCTCCCCCAGCCCAATTTTATTTCCTATTTGGAAACAGGGTCCCGCTAGGTTGATGAGAGTCTCACTACTTGCTGAGGCTGTCCTCGAACCTGCGATCCTCCTGTTTCAGCCTCCCAAGTACTGGGATTACAGGTGTGTGCCACCACGCCTGGCTTTTTGTATTCTAACTATTTGGAAATCATATGAAATAACCAGTATATTTTAATGTGAACCCCCCAAAATACTGTTTCTTCACCATTGCATCATAATTCTCTTCCATTAAATTGTTCCCTCACCGACCTTCCTTTTACTTATTTGCCATGTTGTTGTTAGTAATTATTACTTTTGAAAAGGTGATTCTTTATAATATACAATCCTGCATTTATTTTTACTAATACTTGTGCCTTGATTTCAATGTCAAAAGGGCTTTTATCCTACAATGATGTTAGCATGCCTGTGTTTGCCTTGGTCATGTAGTCACTGGCCAGCTGCTGCCAGTAGCATGCTGATGATCCATCAACATTGGTTTTATTTTTATCAGAAGTCGACTGTCTTTGTTTTAGTAGACTATAAATTTCCATATTGAATCATTTCATTAGATACCTTTTCTTAAATATAGTATCACTCTGAAGTGACGTAGTATCTCAAGAGATTTAATACTAAACCAGGACCAAAAGGCCAGTGTTTAGTTATACCTTTTTTACCACATTAGTCATTAGTATTTTTTTTTTTTTGGTACTGGGGATTGAACCCAGAGGCATTCTACCTCCAAGTTATACCCCCAACACAATTTTATTTCTTATTTTGAAACAGGGTCTCACTAAGTTGCAGAGGGCCTCTCTGGCTTTGAACCTGCGATCCTCCTGTCTCAGCCTCCCAAGTACTGGGATTACAAGCATGCACCACCACGCCTGGCATCATTAGTCTTTAAAATTTTCTCTATGCACCAATAAAAGTATTTTTTTTAAAAGAGCTTCTCTACTTCCTTTCACCAGTTTCAAAATAAAAGAATAAAATATGGTTTGGGGTGTAGCTCAGAGGTAGAATGCCTCTGGGTTCAATCTCTATTACTACAAAAAAAGAAAAACACAAAAAGAATAACAAAAAATGTCTATGCCCTATTATTGTAAAATTTAATGGGGGGCTCTATCATAGGGAAGTAACCCAAATCATAAAAAATGCTAAGCAAAAGCTGCTTATCCTACATAATATGTAATAAAGTAAAAAATAATGTAAAATCCAAGTATACATCCCAGTTCCCACTCCCTAGTAGTGCTTAGAAATGTGAAGATTTTATTTATCTTCTTATTTGAAAACTTGTTCTAGCCATTCTTTCCTATCCTTCATTATCTTTTCTCTCTTTCTATAATTCCTATTAAATGAATGTTGGGTCTCCTAATCAATTCTCCATGCCTTTAAATTTTTCTTTCCTATTTTTATTTCTTATATTTTTTGTCTACCTTCTTGGTATTTTCCTTAATTTAACTTTCTGTTTTTAATCTTAGTTTTTATCCATACCCATTTTTATTTCTCGTATTCACCCAACTAGTATTGATTTTTCTTTTATTTCAACAGTGGTAAAGTTGATTTATAGAAATTCTACTATTTTAGTTGCTCCTTTTCATATAATTAAACAAGCAGGATTCCCTGTATTGTCTATAGGTAAAAGCTAGGTAACTGGTCAATAAAGCTTCCTCAAACAACCTGGGAGTGGTGACACACACCTGTAATCCCAGTACTTGGGAGACTGAGACAGGAGGATCGCAGGTTCAAGTCTGCTAAGTTGCATTCTCAGCAGTTTAGCAAGACTCTCAGTAAGTTAGTGAGACTTTGTTTCAATAAAATAAAAAAAATAGGGCTGTGAGTGTAGCTCGGAGGTAGAATGCCACTGGGTTCAATCTCCGGTAACTAACACACACATACACACACACACACACACACACACACACACACACACACGTTCCTCTAACAGTAAAAGAAGGAGGCACCATTTTACTCAGCAGTTCTATCTCTACATATATATCCAAGAGAAATTAAAACATTACGTGTTATTCAAAAACTTGTACGGAAATGTTCTTAGCAGCATTATTCACAGTAAAGAGCAAATTTAAGTATCCACTGACAGATGAATGAATAAAAAGATGTGTTTTATATCCATATAATGGAACATTTGACCATGAAAAGGAATAAAAGACAGGGTCTGAGATGCAGCTCAGTGGTAGAGTGCTTGCCTAGCAAGTGGCCCTGGGTTCGATCCTCAGCATTGCAAATAATAATAATAATAATAATAATAATAATAATGATAATGATGATGATGTACTGATGTATGCTATAACATATAAAACTTGAAAACATGCTAAGTGAAAGAATCTAGTCACCAAAGACTATATATTATATAATTCCATTTATATGAAGTGTACAGAATAAGTAAAGATAGGTCAGTGGTTGTTTTGGGTGGAATGTGGGATGATGGAGAGATTTGGTTTTGATCTCTAAAGAGTTAAAACAAATGGGATGTATGCAACCCAGGGGTATTCTACCTCCAGGTTATACCCTAGCTTTTTTTATTTTGAAACAGGGTCTTGCTAAGTGGCTGAGGGTCTCTCTTAAGTTGCCAAGTCTGGGCTTGAACCTGAAATCCTCCTGTCTTAGACTCTCAAGTACTGGGATTCAGGCATGTATCACCATGCCAAGCTGGAGTACATGCTCTAAGCAGATGAATTGTATGATGTGTGAGTTGTACTTTAATAGAGCTGTTAGAAAAAAGAAAGAAAAGGAAAGGAAACAAAGAGGGGAAGAGAGTGAAGAGAGACAGGAGAGAGAGAGAGAGACAGACACAGACACACAAGGTGGAAGGGGTGGGGGGGAGGGAAGGAGAATACAGTGGTCTAGGAATCTATATAATTTTATAATAGGGAGGTCTTTACCATGATGTTGGCACACTTAAGTTTTACTTCTGTGAGTAAGTGGAAGTGGTTGGGCAACCACCCTGGTTTTCCAAGTATAGTGTTGAAAGTAATTTCCCTGACTTTATTGTGTCTCCTATCACTGCTTTATCAATTTTATTACATTTGCTTTCTGTTAAACTAGGACATGTTACTTCTCAAATTTGTAGTATGCTTGTAGCATCTTTCCATACTTTGTGGTGCTGTTATACTTTCGTTCATTTTTTATATATAAAACGTCATTTTTGACATTCAGTATGATGTATAAGAGAAAGTGACATATGCCTCATCATCCATCTTGAAGTGTAAGGTTATAAATTTTATATTTGAACTGATTCCAAGGGTTACATTAATAAGTGAAATTTTGGTTTCTATAGAAAACTCAGTTTTGTGGAATGAGGAAAAAGACACTGATTTCTATATGTAGTTAAAAAGTAATTCTGAGACTAGGATTCTGATTTTGACTCACCAATTTGCCACATATGGCTTTCATTTAATAATATATAAATTTTATTTTTACTTTCTGCTTAATGTAATGGTTAATTACAGTATATATTTTAAGTTCTTGTAGTTGTACATTTATAGGAAAATTTTTAAGTGTGGAAATTTAGGGTATTTTTCATACAGTATTTTAATTTGTTTATTTAATATAATTATATAATTTTTTAAATCGAACTATTTTAATGCACTTCTTTTTTTTGTGGTACTGGGGATTGAACCCAGGGGCATTCCACCTCCAAGCTACACCCCCAGCCCTATTTTTTATTCTTTATTTTGAAACAGGGTCTCGCTAAGTTGCAGAGGGCCTCACTAAGTAGCTGAGGCCTGCTGCGAACCTGGATCCTCCGGTCTCCGCCTCCCAAGTACTGGGATTACAAGTGTGTGTCACCACGCCCAGCTTTAATGAACTTCTAAACAGAAAAATTTGCATTGTGACATTGACAGATGCTAACTTACTTTTTCTACTATGATTTTCTTATAGGTTTGATGAACTTGTAAAGAAATTCAAAGTCGAATACCATGCTGGTGGCTCTACCCAGAATTCAATTAAAGTGGCTCAGGTTGGTTATTTATTTTAAAAATTAAAAAGATTAAAAATTAAAAACAATTCTAAACTTCTGATCATTTTTCACAGTTGTTTCAATCTATATTTTATTTTTATAGAATAGTTTTGTTCATTTTGAATTAGGAATATAAATTGGCCTTGCTCATCTAATAAAGATTATTTTAATTATTTATTTTGATTTTTAGTAAACTTGAACATCTTTTAATGTGATAATTCATTTGCATTCTTCTTAATTACTTGTACCCATTTATTATTTCATAGTTTTTTCATGTTATTGATATGTAGAAATTCTTTGTATTTTATGGATACTCCATATTTATTTATTTATTTAGTTAGTTATTTAGTTAGTTAGTTAGTTTTAGTTTGGTGGTACTGGGGATTAAATCCCAGGCATTCTGCCTCTGAGCTACACCCCCAGCCCTATTTTATTTTTTATTTTGAAGCAGTATCTCACTGTGTTGCAGAGGGCCTCTGATAAGTTGCTGAGGCTGGCTGCGAACCTGCAATCCTCCTGTCTCAGCCTCCCAAGTAATAGGATTACAGGTGTGTTCCACCATGCCCGGCTCTTCATTTTCATTTTATAAATTTGAAGTATTTATTCCTTATTTATTAATTGTAGATTAACTTTGCTTATAATGTTTCTTAATGTGCCAGCTTTCTTAATGTAACTTTGAAAGTTTTTAATGTAATTAAACTTGATGGCTTCTTAAGCTGAATATGGCATGCACCAATCATTCCAACTACTTGAAAGGCTGAGGCAGGAGGATCTCAAGTTTGGGATTAATCTGGCAAAATAGTGAGACCTTGTCTCAAAAACAAAAGAAAACAAAAAAACAGAGATCTCTTTATGCCTCCTGCATTTTATATGATGCTTAGAAAAGATATTCCTACCACATGATACTAAAAATTCTTCTTCTTTACATAAAGATTCATGGATATAAATATTTGCTTGTAGATATATATGTATGTGTGCATCTGCCTATATGTCTCTATATGGGCATATCTTTTATACACACATATATATATATATATATATACTTATTTATATATGTGTACATAAATCTATATACCCATATCTTCTAGTGGGTAATTAAATAAACACATTTTGAGATATACTCTTTGAGTGTGCAGCCTAAGGTAATTCTGAGTGAGAGTTAGTGTTCTTTTTAAGGAAGACTTTGAAGGACATGAAAAAGCTTTAGACACCTCTGGTTCTTACCTCTGCAGTTTGTAAGCTAGCTCAGAATTCCACTCAGTGTAGTCATAGGCCACTTTTCATGAACTGGGGTCATTTTGGTTTGCATTGATTAATGCTTTCCCTTTGAATTCTAATTAACTTCAAGGATTAGAGAAGAGGAAAACTGAGAAGTAAAGTCCAGACCATTTCTTCCCTCCCTCTCTCCCTCCTTTCCTTCTTCCTTCCTATCATTTTTCAAATTTCCAAAATTTAAATTCAGTCATTGTATTATAATATTTTAGGTGTAAAAATGAATCTTTAGGGTGGTCACTATTATGAAGAGGCCTGAGAAGATCTTTATATATGTCAATTAATTTATATTATTTTTGTAACATCACATTGGTCACTTTGTGAGCTCAAGTTAGCAGGTAGAAAAGATCGTTAATTTTTTTTCCCCTTAGATATTGTATTTGTCTGGTCTGGCTGCCAGGACAAAAGACCAGAGACCTGGTGGATTAAATAACAAATATATTTTCTCACAGTTGTGATGCCAGAAGCTCAGAGTGTTATCAGGGTTGTTGTTTTTTTTTTGTGAGGCCGTAGATAGTTGCCTTTTTTCCTCTCCTCACATGGCCTTTCTTCTGTGCACATTTGGAGAGAGAGATTGCTAGTATTTCTTCCTTTTCTTATAAGGAAACCAGTTCTATCAATTAGGGCCCCACCCTTAGGACTTCATTTAAGGAATTATCTCCTTGAAGACTCGATCTTCAAATGCAGTCACATTGAGGTTTAGGGCTTTACCATATGAAATTGGGTGGTATAGGGGGAGGGTTGAGGAGGAATGACACAATTCTGTCCATAACAGGTATCTTTCTTAAAGCTTCAGTTTATCAAAGCTCATTCTGCTACCTTGTCAGTCTTTTTTTTTGCGGTACCAGGGATTGAACCCAGAGGGATTCTACCTCCGAACTACACCCCTGGCCCTATTTTTTATACTTTATTTTGAAACCGGGTCTCACGAAGTTGTGGAGGGCCTCACTAAGTAGAGAGAGAGAGAGAGACAGGGAGAGAGAGACAGAGAAAGAGAGATAGAGAGAGCTGAGGCTGACCGTGAACCTGGATCCTCCGGTCTCCGCCTCCCAAAGTACTGGGATTACAAGCGTGTGCCACCACGCCCGGCACCCCTTGTCAGTCTTTACTCCTCCTAGATTTGATCACTAATAAGTTATTTCCTTTTGGGGGGATCTTTATAAATTTTTATCTTCTTATAATTTATTAATTATCTAATTAATATCAAGTCCTCTCAGATCTTTACCTAATATTAGTTTCATTAATGCCTGCTACTTTTCTTTTGTGCTTTTCATAATGCTTCATGTGCACTGTAATAATATATTCTAATGAAGGTTTATTTCTTCCTATCATTAGCAATTTAATAAAAGAAATTTTGGGGGGTAACGTTTTGGGTAATCTAGCCAATATTTTTATTAGTTGTGTATTTGGGATTTAAATCCTGTCCTGGTTCCCACACTAGCAATTACGTGTGTGTGTGTGTGTGTGTGTGTGTGTGTGTGTGTGTGTATTTATTTATTTTGTGGTACTAGGGATTGAAGCTAGGGGCATTCTACTTCTGAGCTCCACCCCTAGCCTAATTCTCTTCATTTTCAAACAGGGTCTCACTAAGTTACAGAGGGCCTCACAAGTTGCTGAGCCTGGCTGCAAACCTGAAATCCTCCTGTCTCAGCCTCCCAAGTACTAGGATTATAGGCAATTACTCTTTTATACTATATGTAAAGCAGTTCAGTTCAAGTAACATTCACTGATCTGTATAAACACTGTCCTATGTTATTGACATATTGATAAACAAGAAATGTTCCCTGCTTAAAAGAATTCATGTTTATGTTTTGAATCCTACCATTTCTTTACTCTTTAGTCACCACCTCAATTTTTATCTTCTTCTTTTTGTTTCTTCATTATTTGTACTTCTATTGTGTGCTAAGTAGTGTTAGATTTTGAAGATGCAAAAGCTAATAATGGACTTGGTCCATACCCTTGAAGCTTTTATTATAATGGAAATGTATTTGGTGATACAGGTGGGAGGAAGAGAGAAAAGTCTGAATGATTAAGTACAGTAAAACTTTATAGGAACAATCCTTCACATCCCCAAAAGGTAAACAAATTTATAGGAACCAGAATAAAATACTTTAATTCTCACATATGTGGTTTCTTCAGTTTCTGGAAGCTTGAAGGCAAACTGTAGCTTTCCAAATGTGCCTATAATGTCATGTTCAATTCCTAGTTGAATCATGACAATTCCCATTTTCCAGTGGTACTTATACCTCATGTCCTAGATTTTAGGGGAAAAATAGGTCTTAATTTGAACTAGGAAAAATGTGATACATATGAAGAGCTTTTTTTCCCCTTCCTAACCTTTGCCCCACACCCAAGCAGAAGACTAGTTTGTCAACCTGTTTTCTAAGATTTTTTTCAAATCTTTTGTTGTTGTTGTTGTTGTACTGGGGATTGAACCCAGGGATGTTCTACTTCTGAGCTACATCTGAAGCCCTTTTTAGTTTTTATTTTGAAGCAGGTCTCACTAAGTTGCTGAGGCTGTCCTTGAACCTGCGATCTTCCTATCTCACTCCCCCAAGTACTGGGATTTTAAGTGTGTGCCACCACACCTGGCTCAAACTTTTTAATGGAGCCTCTTGAAGAGCTTCACTTAAGAAGGTCAGAGTGATGCTGGCTTTTAACTTTTTTTTTAAAAGCAGAACAATTTTGCTTTTATCTATTTTCTAGATTAGTGTCAATGCATTATTTAACTCTTCAAAATTGACCTCATTAACTTGTTAAAGGCCGTATCTTCACATGTGGTCACATTCTGTGGTAGTGGAAGTTAGAGCTTCAACTTTGTTCTAGAAAAACCCAGTCCCGGTGTATGAGAACCGACTGCAAGGTGCTATGAAACACAAGAGAGAGGCAGACAGATCCAGGAGTGGACACAGTGTAATTTATCGAGGGACTTAATGAATGTACAAAAATGTGGTCAAGGAAGTCAGCAAGACCAGTGGATTCTTTGTGATTTGGGTCAGAGGAAGGGGGCTTTTATAGTGGTGATGACAAATGTGATTTCATCCAAGCTGGAGTATATCTGGTTTATCTAAAGCTCATATCAAAGATGTGTCAGGCACATTCCTGGCACTGCTAGCACTAACATCCAGTTGTAAAGGTCTGCATACCATAAACACATAATTAAATAAACCATTCCAGTGGTTTTTTATGTGCTTTTATTGGTGCATTATAGTCTCACATCATAATGTAAATCATGTTGACAGTGACATACATGCACATAGCACTTGGTGCCCCTCTCCCCACCTCCCCATTTCCCTCCTTCCCCATACAGAGTAGCTAGATTGACATTGGTATATTTACATATATACACATAGTCGCCAGTAATATTTCCATAAATGAACCTCAGCCTTCCTCCTCCCCTACCCTTAGACCTCCTCCCTGGCTCCACTGAGGTTTCTCCTCCATTTTCTGGAGTCCCTCTGGTATCCCCATTTCTCCCTAGCTTGCATATATTAGAGAAAACATATGACCCTTTACTTTCTGTGATTGGCTAATCTCACTTAACATAATGTTCTCCAGTTCCTTCCATTTTCTTACAAATGACATAATTTTGTTCTTTATCGCTGAGAATTCCATTGTGTGTATTTCCCATAATTTTGCAATCCATTTATCTGTTGATGGGCACCTGTGTTGGTTCCATAGTTTGGCTATTGTGAATTGTGCTGCTATGAACATGGGTATGCATATATTATTGTAGTTCTCTGGTTTTAACCTCTTTGGAAAGATACCCAGGAGTGGTATAGCCAGATCATATGGTGGATCCATTCCCAGTTTTCTTAGAAATCTCCACACTGATCTCCATAGCGGCTGAACTAGTTTGCAATACAACTAACAGTGTAGAAGAGTTCCTATTTCCCCACATCCTCACCAACATTTATTGTTATTTGACTTCTTGATGATTTCCATTCTGATAGGGGTTAGATGGAATAATTGGGATGGCATTAAACTAAAAAGTTTCTGCACATCAAAAGACTAAAGAGTCTAAGGAGACTCTAAAGGAGTCTAAAGAGAAAGCCTATGGAATAGGAGATCGTTACCAGCTATCCCTCTGACAGAGCACTAATATCTAGAATATTCAAATAACTTAAAAGACTTTAAACTAGAAAAACAAATAACCCAGTCAAGAAATGGGCAACTGAATTGAATAGACACTTCACAAAAGAAGAGATACCAGTGGCCAATAGATACATGAAAAAAAGTTTCAACATCATTAGCAGTGGTTTCATTTATTTATAGTATGCCAAGAAAACAAACCAGGGTTATTCAGGGGTAAGCATGGCAGTTACTACCTATGATGGCTATAGGTAGGTCAAGCTAGATCCCTACATAAAATGTATAAATATTGGCAGGGGTGTGGTGATGTCACAGTTCAGCCCATAATGAGTACCCATCTTTTATTTTTATCTTAAAGTAACAACACTTGTATAATTGTTTATGGCATATAGTTGGTTTTTTGGTAGTGTATTATTTTGATTCCTTTCTTCCTTTGCCTTTCCTGTATGTTTTGGTTATTCTTTGTGGTAACCATTGAGGATTACAATTAACATCTTGAATTTGTAACAACGTAATTTTAATACTACCAGTTTCAATAGTATACATTAGTTTCAATAGTATATATTCTGTTCCTTTATATCTTCTTCTTCTCCTTGTACATAGTTACTGTTATTTATTATACCTTTATACATTGTGTGCCCATTAACACAGATTTGCAGTTATTGTTTTATGTATTTACCTTTAAATCATATAGGAATAAAAGAGGGATTACAAGGAGATTAAATCATTATACCAAAAATGTATTTGCATTCCCATGTTTACTGCAGAACTATTGACAGTAGACAAAATAAAGATTCAGCCCAGGTGCCTTCAGTGGATGAATGCATAAGGAAAATGTACATTTACACAATGAAATACTATTCAGCCTTAAAAAGGATGAAATCCAATCATTTGCAAGAACTGGATGTCATTATATTAAGTGAAACAAGCCAGAAACAGAAAGACAAATGCAACATGTTCTCATTTATGGAAGCCAATAAGACAACCTTGTAGAAGAACGGGAAGGAATACTGGTCATTACAGACTGTGAAGAGTGGGGAGAGGTAGGAACAGAAGTTCAATAAAGGTACCAGAAAGACAGACAAGAAAAATGATTTCTGGATCTATTTTACCACACTGGGATAACTATTGTTTAAAACAACCCATGGAATATTTCAAAATGACTGAAAGAATATGAAATTCCCAACACATAAGGATGATTATTGGTTGAAGAACTAGAAGTAGTTATTGCCCTGATTTATTACACATTCTATACATATATTGAACTAGAATAATGTACCACATAAAGATGTACAATATAATCTCAAAAATAAATATTAAAAAAGAAATTGTAACTGCCAGGCATGTAACTACACATGCCTGTAATCCCAGTACTTGGGAGGCTGAGACAGGAGGATCGCAGGTTTGAAGCCAGCCTCAGCAACTTGGTGAGGCCCTCCGCAACTGAGCAAGATCCTCTTTTCAAATAAAATAGAGCTGTAGCTTGGAGGTAGAATGCCCAGCACCACAAAAAAAGAAAAAGAAATTATAAACCAAATATTCAATAAGTAAATACTGGCGTTAATATTTATAAACATGTAATTACCTTTACAAAGGTTCTTTATTTTTTTGTATGGCTTCTAGTTATTATCTCATGTCCTTTCATTTCACCCTTAAGGACTCTTTAGTATTCCATGCAGGGCAGTTCTGCTGTTAACAAACTTCCATAGCTCCTGTTTATCTGGGAATGTCTTTTTTTTTTTGTAGTACTGGTGATTGAACCCAGGGGCATTCTATCTCTGAGCTACACCCCTGGCCCTATTTTTGTTCTTTATTTTGAAACAGGGTCTCACTAAGTTGCAGACGGCCTCACTAAGTAGCTGTCTCACTGAGCCGCGAACCTATGATCCTCCAGTCTCAGCCTCCTAAGTACTGGGATTACAAGCATGTGCCACCACACTCTGCTTGGGAATGTCTTAATTTCTCCTATATACAGAATTTTCAGTCCTTTTCTTTTACTACATTAAATGTCAACCCACTGCCTTTTGGCCTCCATGGCTTTGGATTATTATTACTTTTGTGTGTGTTTGGTATTGAGGATAGAACTCAGGGGCATTCCACCTCTGAGTTATACCTCTAACCCTTTTTATTTTTTATTTTGAAACAGGGTCTTGCTAAATTGCTGAGGCTGGTCTCAAACCTGCGATTCTCCTGTTTCAACCTCCTAAGTACTGGGATTACATGCTTGCGCCAACATGCCCAGACATTTCTTTGTATTATTAAAAACTTTCTTTGTGACAAGTTGCTTTTCCCTTGCTGCTTTCAAGTTTTCTTGGTCTTTGACTTCTTATAATTTAACTATATTGTTTCTCAGTGTGGATATCTTTGTGTTTATCATGCTTGGAGTTGATTGAGCTTCTTGGTTATGTAGATGCATGTCTTTCATCACATTTGGTAAGTTTTTGGCATTATAACTTGAAATGTTTTTTTCCTATCCTTGTCTCTCTTTTTTTCCCCATAAAGAATATGTTGGTCTGCTTGATGGTTGTTTACTTGATATTTCTTTGGAAGGAGTTTGGAGCTGTCTATTCCACCAATGCTCTCCATATGTATTTATTATATATTATTGTCATTACCTATATATTTGTCTGGTATGGCTATTCATAAAAATTTTCTGAACTTTTATAAAGTTAATTCACTACACACTGAAATTTTTGTTTATCTTAACCCATATCTACTTCACTTGTTTATATTACCTTTTCACTACTCTATTTTATATTACTATATACTCACTCAATCATTAGAATCTTACACTAGTCTAGGAGGCATACAATAAGATGTGCCCTTCATTTTAATCATCAGGATTCTGATTAAATTAGATAGAATACTATGTTGGGTAACTAACAAAATTAGAATCCTAGTATTCTGACTGGTAACCTCAGCTTGTTCTCCTTACTGGAAATGTTTTTCTCATACTTAGAACCTTTTTTTTTTTTTTTTTTTTTTTTTTTTTGGTGGTGGTACAGGGGTTTGAACCCAGATGCATTCTTCCTCTGAACTATACCTGCAGCCATATTTTATTTTTTATTTTGAAACAGGGTTTCACTAGGTTGCTGGGGGCCTTGCTAAGTTGCTGAGGCTGGCCTCGAACCTATGATCCTCCTGTCTCAGCCTCCCAAGTGCTGGGATTACCAGTGTGCACCACCATACCTAGCTTAGAGTCTTCAATTTTGACATCTCTACATGGTAGGAATTTTGAGTAGCATTTTACATACCCTCTCTACCACTTGTAGTCTTCAATTGGGGAAGAATGGATATTGTTTGCAGAGAGAGTTAAATATCCATCATTTAAAATACAGTTTTCAGTAAATGTACTCTTTTATGCTTTCGGCGGGCAACAGTTTTCCTTGATGCTTAGATGCCTTTGTTTTTTTTCATGGAGATTTATGGTATTATCTGACTTTCTGAATTTTTCAGAAGCCTGATAACCACTACATGAGGTATTTCTGTATTGTTTCAAGTTATATAAATTCACTTCTTTTTAAGCTTCCTGCAAATGGACTTCTTTTTTTTTTTTTTTTTTTGGTACTGGGGATGGAACCCAGAGGTATTCTACCTCCGAGTTATACCCCCAACTCGATTTTATTTCTTATTTGGAAACAGGGCCTCACTAAGTTGCTGAGGCTGGCTCGAACCTGTGATCCTCCTGTCTCAGCCTCCCAAGTACTGGGATTACAAGCGTGTGCCACCACGCCTGGCTTCATTTTTTATTTTAAAATTATTGATTTTATATGTATTCTGGGCATTTGATCAAATATTTTAACTTTTTTTTATTCCTTGTTAGCTATAATATAAGCAGGTAGTCATTGGAATCAATTAATTCTTCTTCATGTCATCCTTACAACATTGAAGCTATAAGATTTTTATGACTTCAATAATAGAAAATAAATATTTTCATGTTTCTTTACTAACTACCATATTTCTTTTTTTTTTTTTTTTTGCGGTACCGGGGATTGAACCCAGGGGCTTTCTACCTCTGTGCTACACCCCCAGCCCTATTTTCTTTATTCTTTATTTTGAAACCGTGTCTCACGAAGCTGCAGAGGGCCTCACTAGGTAGAGAGAGAGAGAGAGCTGAGGCTGGCTGCGAACCCGGATCCTCCGGTCTCCGCCTCCCAAAGTACTGGGATTACAAGCGTGCGCCACCACGCCCAGCTAACTACCATCTTTCTAAATATAGTAATAAAATTTCCTTTCTCATTTAAGCAAAGATCTTTGAATAAAATTGTGCTTCTTTCTTTGCTACAGTGGAAATCATTTCATGTAAACTCCTAAATTTGCATATGTTCCTTGCCATATAGCCTTTTCTCCAGTATTTTTCTTTAGGTAATAGAAATGACACTGTACAGCCAGGCGTGGTGGCGCACGCTTGTAATCCCAGGACTTGAGAGACGGAGACCAGAGGATCCAGGTTCGTAGCCAGCCTCAGCTACTTAAGGAGGCCCTCTGCAACTTAGTGAGACCCTGTTTCAAAATAAAGAATAAAAATTAGGGCTGGGGGTATAGCCTGGAGGTAGAATGCCTCTGGGTTCAATCTCCAGTACCGCAAAAAAAAAAAAAAAAAAAAAAA
>PVJS01026852.1:0-26690 GCA_004027185.1 Glis glis | reverse complement strand
TGAAAAAAAAAAACAAATGATGCTATGTACATATATGAAATTATCAATATCAATCTCAATAACATGTACAGGAAAGGAGTGGGAATGGAGTGGGATCCGGTAGGAAACATACCCAGTATTATGTGCATGTATATTCCTGTCATTACATATCTCATTGTGATGTATAATTACAATGTTCCAATAAAAGAATAAAAATAAAAAATAAATAAAAATAATGAAAGTAACAAGTGTTGACAATGATGTGGAGAACAAGGAATGCTTACACATTCTTGGTGGTGGGAATGTAAATCAGTGTATCCATTTTGGAATAGTATAGAGGTGCCTCAAAAAATTAAATAGAAATCTAGTAGATGAGCCAGGAATTCCATTACTGGATATACAACCAAAGGAAAATTTACCCCTCAGAAAATGTACCAATGTACATACCTATCAAAAATGTGTGAAAGCACCCATTTCTCTGTATGTTCACTGACTTGGCTGTTAAAATTATTTAATCTTTTTGGAATGATGCATATAAAACTGTTATCTTTCTCTTATTTTAATTCATACTCCTTTGTAGATGAACATTTTTATGATGGGTTATTGATCATTTCTAAGTCTTCCTTTTGAATTCCTAGTTACTCTACTTTTATTGGTGCATTGTAGTCTGATATCATAATTCATAGTGATAATGGCATACATGGACACAGACTTGGTGAACTTTCCCCTGGCTCTCTCTCCACTCCCTCCCCTTCCCCATACATGATATTGAGGTTGGCATTGATATTCTCACATATGTACATAACGTCAATCGAAGTGCCTCCTTTGTTAATTCTTCCCCCTCCCCTCCGCAGACAACTTGCCTCACTCCATTGTTACCCAGTTTTTAAGAGCTTTTCAAGCTACAAGATATGTTTATTTATGAAAATAACAGGTCAAGTGGATGACCTGTTATTTTCATAAATATCCTGAGATTTTATTGTTTCAACCTTGATTATGTATTATTTTTATCCATGTAGAAAATGTAATTTTATATTACTATATTCATGTATTTGCCTTCCTGTAGAGTCATATTTATAATCATCTCAAATATTCTAAGACAATGTAAATAGTCAAAAATATGTTTTCCTACAGAGTTATATTGATCAAGCATTCATTCAGCATCTTATTAAAAGTTTGTAGTGTAAGATAGAGATATGTCTTTTTTCACAAATGGTAAGTTTAATTTTCAATAATTTTATACTTATTTGAAATGCTGCTTTTATCAGTTTTTAGGGGGTCTGGATATTACTAGTAAGGCAGCCTTTTTGTTTTAGAGCTGATATTATATTAATAAAATGTTTCTTGATATTTAAAATTGCTTAATATGTTGTGCTGAGAACTGAACCCAGGGTTTTGTCCATGCTGGGCAAGTGCTCTACCATTGGGCACACTCCAGACCTGACAATATATATTTTTTGTACTAGGAATTGAACCCAAGGATGTTCTACCTCTGAACTACATCCCTCAATCTATTTTATTTTTTATTTTGAAACAGGGCCTCGCTAATTTGCTGAGGCTGACCTCGAACCTGTGATCCTCCTTTCTCAGCCTTCCAAGTACTAGGAATACAGGTATGTACCACAACACCTGGCTCTGACAATATAATTTTAAAAAATGTTCACTTGTACTTTAAAATCTCAAATGGTGCTAATATTGTTGTGTTGAATTGAAATTTAATAAATATGTATATATGAAATCTTTTTAGTGTTGAGTTTTCTAATTTTTTATATAGAATATATCTTCTAAAGTCACTAATTAATATTTTATATTTTTCTTGGTATTAGCACTGAATATTATTAACATTTAATAACATATTTAAACATTTTATAATATTTCCTATATTGATACATCAATAACAGTTGTAATCTAAGACTAAAACTATTTATATATAAATTTTCTTTTGCCATCTCCCAATTAAATGAAATTTATTTATTTTTAAGAAATAGTTGAAATTTTTCATGGCAATTTTTTCCATTTCTCTATAGTGAATATCAAAAGCACAAAAATATTTTAGTTTTACTAACAGATGAGTTGCTTCAGAGAGATTTCATGCATTTTTAGAGATGAGAACTCCTTGCCAGATTTGTCTTTTTTGTTGTTGTTATTTTTTAATGCTTCCTACTTTAATTTCTTAACTATTGCAGTAAGTAAACCACATAAATTATATGTATTTATTTTATCTCAGTTTAGTATTTCTAATTTACATATTTCTTAGTTTACTGCATTGAACACGAATTCCAATATTGACAATAAGATAAGTGAGATTAGTCAGTTTCAGAAAGCAAAGGGTCATGTTTTCTCTTACATGTGAAAGTTAGAAATTAGGAAACAAAAGGGACTTCAGACAAATGAGGAGAGATGCCTACACAACAGAGGAAGGGGGCCTGGGGAGGGAGGTGGGAAGGGAAAAGAGAGACTTTATGAAGGAAACAGTTCAAATTATGCTATGTACCTATAAGAAGTTATCAATTCTAAGCTCAATAATATGTATGGGAGGGGCAGGGTGGGATCTGGGTGAAAATATACCAAGTGCTATGTGCATATATGTTTTATCACTCTGAACCTCATTATGATGTATAATTATAATGCACCAATAAAAGCATAAAAATAGTTCTTGTGACCCTACATAATGAAAATGTTATAGTTAGGAAATCCCTGAGGTCATAATACTGCCTCACAATGTAGCTACTTTCAGTTTTTGAAAACCCTTTATGATCTCTCATTTCATTTTTCTTACCAAGAGTATGATATGGGCAGACTTTATATTTTTTCACATGTAGAATATAGAAAAAATCAGATTTTATTAGCTCTTCTGAGTTAATGCAGCTAACATCTAAACAAAACAAACAAAAATATACATAACTAAAATCCAGGCTATTTACCTTCTAAACTATGATTCTTTTCAATATAGCTTGTGCCTCCTCACAAAAATCTTTAGAAAATCATCATACTTTTGATAAAACAAAAATATTTCTTGAATGTGTAGGCATTTGCCTTCTGTAAGATGTTATTTTGGGAATTGTTATTTGCTAAATAACTTGCATGTCCATTTCATTGGACACTGGGTAAAACAGTAAAATCATTGCAGCTTAATACCAATTCAGAACTTACCATTATAAACCAACATTTTAGGTCCTGGGATATAAGAACAAATAAGACATAACTAATGCATTAATCAGAATAAATCCCAAATTTTTGCAGCTCAAAACTATTTCTCCCTCAAACAACATGAATCTTTTTAGGTAAGAAGAAGAATGTTGCTTTTATTACAGTAACTTAGAAATTCTCGCTGTCATTTTTCAAATCTCATTTTCTACAACTCACATGGCAGTGGAAGGAAATATGGCATCTCTTGTTATTAAATAATCAATATATGTGGCTCAGATTACAGTAAGTATTAGGAGCAAAAAGAAACAGAGTAGAAATATTTGAAAAAATTGTAGCCTGGTCAAAAAAAAAAAAAAAAAGGAACATGTGTAATGGTCCAGCAAAGGAGGGTCCTGTTGCTAAAAAGATTAGTGCCATTAAAAAGAAGCCAAGGATTTTCACTGGGAAAATAGAAAGGATACACCAAAGGCATCACATGTATTAGCAAGGACACACCAATCACATTTGCAGATATTCAAATTTGTTCCAAGGCTTTCCAGGGCAGAGCCTCTTGAGAACAGAGCCCTGGGGTACCCTGATTAATGAGGACCACCTCAGGGATGGTCCTGTGTCCAGCCAGCAAGGCACTCGGATGCTATTATAGCCCTGGATCAAGAGGCTGGACACTGTTCACACTGTGTCATTGTCCACATGATGCTGGTTTTGCAAGCATAAAGAACATGCGAGTTACTGGGAGGCTTCCACCAAGATTTCATAGGAAAGCCTTCGAAGGCTATGCAACATATGATATACTTGGAGTCCTTCCAAGAAGCCCATGATAGGGTGACGTGCAGAGCTGTGAGATGAGTCCAAAGCGCAGTAGAGACACCATGGCGTTAGAGAAACCAGGAGTATGATCACCTGCCAAGCAAAGCTGCAGGCAGGAAGCACAGCTGCACCAAAAGAATGGCCATGTGGGCTGCATTCAGCAAGGCCATGGGGGCAAAGCTGATTCCAGACACGGAGATTTAGGATTTAATGTTTGCCATGCTGGGCTTAGGTTTTGCCTTTTATTGATTCCTATTCCTCCACTTTGGAACAAGACTGTTTACCCTCTGCCACTGTATCTTGGAAGTGTGTAACTTGTTCTAATGATTTTTATAGGAGATCAGAATTAAGAGTTTGCTGTGAAACTTAGAGGAAACTTTGTACCTGGGTTTGGAGCAATGCTAGAACAATTAAGACTGTGTGGACTCTTAGAAATGGACTAAATGCATTTTTCACTGTGAGATGTGCATGAGCCTTTGTAGGCCATGGGTGGAAGGATATTTATAGTTGGATCTGGAATGACCCCCAAAGGCACACGTGGTGAAGGTTTGTCCCCAGTTTGGGAGGTGGAGGAAACTTTAAGAAGTGGGAGATTTTAGGTCATTGATCCAAGCCCTATAAATGTGATTGTGGGACCTCAACCTACTCCACTTTCTCTTTTTCGCACCCTGGCCATGAGATGAACGGCTTTGCTTCATCGCACACTCCCCACCATTATCTGCTGCCTTGCCATAGTCCCATATTGGGGCCAACCAACCATGGACTGCAATATACGAAACTGAGTCAAAATAAACCTTTTCTCTTTAACTCGATTATCTCAGGTATTTGTTACAGTGATGACAAGCTGACTGACACTATTTCAATTGACTATTCATAAAAAATGACTTTAGATAAATTATCTCTCTAGACCTCACATTTCATGATAATACAAGGAAAGTGGACTAAGATTTTTTTTAATTCTAACATTCTATGTTAGAGTTTTTTATGTTAGAAATTTGTCAGTAAATTTCTACTGCTAACGTGTTGGTAAGCATTCCTTATCAAAGAAAGGCAGATGGCAGAGATAGCAAATGGCTTATCATTATGCATGCCAACTGTGATTTTAGAGAAGGAACAGTCTGTAGAACTGTGTTGAGAGGAAGCCTGAAAAAGAATAGCAGAAATAATTATCAGTATTTTACATGAACTCAAGACTGGACAGTAGTGGGAAATGTAGAAGATGGAAAAGTGGTTACCCCATGAGTTCAAGCTAGGTGCCACTTCAGCAGATGTTAGGCCTATGATAAAAATGTATGGAAGGATATAGAGCTCTAGTGTGACATATGAAATTTGACATCAGTGGCCACATGTATGATCTAGCAGTCAAAGAATGCCCCTCCCCCTTGTTTAACATACTTGTCTTAGAATCAATGAATGCAGAAAACTAAACTATCCAACCTCTACTTCCAGTTTTAACCCACTACTCTCCAAACCCAGATATTCCCTTTTCATATGGGTGAACCTGGCTATGAATAAGAAAACATGCCTATAAAACTGATGGAGGAAAGAAGAGAAGAAAGAAAGAACAAGAGGAAAAAAATAAAAGGAGAGAAAAGAAAAGCAAAACTATCCTGGCAAATATTATAAAGTGGAAAAATACAGGGAAAATAGAGACTGCCTTTCAAAGTAGATATTTTAGTCCCTTCTATCCTTCAAATGAATTATTATTGTTTTATGATTTTTCATGGATAAAGACTAAAACCTATTCTCAAAACACTGCTATAATTTCCATGTACCTCCCTTAGAGAATTAAGTAGTTTTATAGCATCGGGTAAGAACAAGAAAATGAGAATTTATTATCCAATTGAAACAATTATTAAAATAGGAAGCCACTTATACTTTCAGCCAAAAATAATAATTGGATTAAAATGACATGTCGATGAACTGTCTCCTGACTAAATGGAGGTTTAAGGTGCTTTTTTCTGATAGACTGTTTTTCTGTGCAACTTTTTCATGAAATATAGAGGTACAGTAAGAGCCCAGTATACATGTTTTTTGCTCATACTTAATTGAAAACTCCTCAGAAATCAGCAATTGTTCAGTGTTTTCTTTTTTTTTCTTTGTTTTTGGTACTGGAGATTGAACCCAGGGGCATTCTACCTCCAAGCTACACCCCCAGCCCTATATTTTATTCTTTATTTTGAAACAGGGTCTCACTGAGTTGTGGAGGGCCTCACTAAGCAGTCAAGGTTGCTGCGAACCTGCAATGCTTCTGTCTCAGCCTCCCAAATACTGGGATTATGAGCATGCGCCACCACGCCTGGCTTGTGCAGTGTTTTCAAATATATTTTTATGCTTTTATTGGTGCATTATAGGTTCACATCATAATGTAATTCACAGTGATAGTGACATACATTCACACAGCACTTGGTTAACTTCCCCCATCTCCCTCCTCAATCCCCTGTCCCCATACAGGATATTGAGATAGACACTGGTATTCTCACATATGTACATAGTATCAATGGAAGTGATTCCTTCATTGATCCTCCCTCTCCCCACACCTTCTCCTAGACCACCTCCCTGGCTCCACTGGGGTTTCTCCTTCATTATCTAAATTCCCTCTTATATCCTGATTACTCCTTAAGTTCTGCATATGAAAGAAAACATATGACTCTTCAATTTCTGTGACTGGCTAATTTCATTTAACATAATGTTCTCCAGGTCCTTCCATTTTCCTGAAAATAGCATAGTTTTTACCTTCTTTATTGCTGAGTAGAATTCCATTGTGTATATATCTCATGATTTTGTAATCCATTCATATTTTATTTTATTTATTTATTTATTTATTTATTTATTTATTGCGGTACCGGGGATTGAACCCAGGGGCGTTCTACCTCCGCGCTACACCCCCGGCCCTATTTTTTTTATACTTTATTTTGAAACCAGGTCTCACGAAGTTGCGGAGGGCCTCACTAAGTAGAGAGAGAGAGAGACAGGGAGAGAGAAAGAGAGAGAGCTGAGGCTGGCCGCAAACCCAGATCCGGATCCGACGGTCTCCGCCTCCCAAAGTACTGGGATTACAAGCGTGCGCCACCACGCCCAGCTCCCATTCATATTTTATAAAACATTATTTTAACATTTAAAACTATTTATTCACTCTTACTAAGTCTGTAGAGATTTAAGACTTACGCTGCTGATTACAACTAGCCCAATTAGAGTGGAAAATATGGAGAAAATACTGAAAAGAGATATGAAATGCATGGATAAAAATGACATATATAACAATCAGATGTGTTTTTAATTGTCCATATATAACACCAATTATTTTGTTTCAATTTGTAACAATAATCTAATAAGAAATACAGGTGTGTGGGGGGGGGTGCTGGGGATTGAACCTAGGGGTATTCTATCTCTGAGCTATACCCCTGCCCTATTTTTTAATTTTTTATTTTTAAATAGAATCGCACACTAATTTTCTGTGGACCTCACTACCTTGCTGAGGCTGGCCTCAAACCTGAAATCCTCCTGTCTTAGCCTCCCCAGTACTGGGATTACAGGTGTGCACCACCATACCCAACTGAAATACAGAATATTTTCATTAACCCATCAGAGCACAAACTTGCTTAAACTATTATTCAATCATTGGCTATAAAAAGATAAATGTTAGTTATGAGGACATGGGTGAAATAGCCATAACTAGAAATGATTTAGCACAATTAATACTCACATGTAATACTTACACCTAATTTTATTTTATAGTATTCTCTATTTCCTTTGTTCCCTTCTGCTGTTCACACTTATCATTATACTTAATTCATGCATAACTTTGGAGAATATATCCACATATTAGCCCCATGATTTCCTTTTTTCCCCTGGTAATGTGGATTGAATGCAGGGACATTCTACCATTGAGCTACATCCCTAGCCCTTTTAGTTTTTAAGACAGGGTCTTGCTAAGTTGCCCAGGATCAACTGGAACTTGGTATCCTCTGCCTTAGCCTCTCAAGTAGCTGGGATTATAAGCAGGCATTCAACAGTATCAGCATTTCTTTATCTGACCATATAAAATGCCTGGATATTTGTTTTTGTTATATTTACTTTTATTTGTTTGTTGATCGGGCTTGTATTGCATCTTCCATTTCATAATATCTAATAATACTTCCATAATGAAAGATTCTTGTAATATTAAGGTTAACACTTCTGGACACCATTTTCATTTAGATTTATACAACAAATCACTATGTTGTGTCATTTATACATCTCCAGTTCTCCCAATTTTTGTGCCTTTAATCTGTGAAGAGGACAAAGGATTATTATTGTTGTAGTTATTACAATGAAGATAAGAAAACTGAAGCTAAAATTAAATAAAGCGTCTACTATTACCCTGCTAATTAGATTTTGGACTTAAAACAATGTCTACCAAGTTATATAATGTTCTATTTTATGTAGGAGAAAGTTATTGCAAATATTATCAAAGACACCGTTGTGCTAAATGAATAAACAAAGTAAGGCAATGTTAAAATTGGAAGACTTTAAATAGATATTATAGAAATTTGCAATTAAGTTAGGATTCTTCCTAATTGACTGACAAAATCTCCTCCTTTTTACTACTTTTAAACAGCAGTTCTAGATCAGTGGTGTCCAGTATGATAGTCACCAGCCATATAAAGATATTTAAATGTAATTGTAAGGAATTATATTAAGTAAACTTTAAAATTTAGTATGTGAGTTATGCTAACTATATTATATAAAATGGTCAAGATCACAAAAGCTAACAGTGACAAGTGATTACCACGATGGGCAACACAGATAAAAACTTCTCATTAATGAAAATTTTCTTAGCATTCTTCTAGACAAATATACTAATGAATACTTATTACTCAAATATGTATGTGATTATGACATAAGATTCATAAGATATATCTACATTTTCCACTTACCACATACAAGATTGTGGTTGAACCTTGTACATTGTCACAGAATGTAGTATTACACAGTGTCAGCATGAAATAAGCCTTTGGTAGACATATATTATCATATAATTAAAGATTCCATAATGTAATAAAAGCTTCTTTTTCAAATTCATAAGACCTGAGTTTAAATCACAGCTCTTGCACCTAGCACCACACAATCTAAGAGAGTTCTACATTGGACAGTTTGAAGTTATGACAGTTCTCATATGTATATGTACATGTGTGTGCATATATAGTGTGTGTATGTATAAATGTGATGTAGGGACCTGGGATAGATGGTGTGCACCTGTAACCTTAGCTACTCAGTAGGCTGAGGCAGGAGAATCACTTGAGGCTAAGAGTTTGAAACCAGCCTGTGCAACACAGAACATATTTCAATGAATGAATGAATGAATAGTGGTTGAGGAAATAGCCTGAACAACACAAGCTCAGCTTGTTTTTTTTTTTTTTTTTGGTTCTGGGAATTGAACCCAGGGGCATTTTACCTCCAAGCTATACTTCCAGCCCTTTGTATTTTTTGTTTTGAAACAGGGTCTCACTAGGTTACTGAGAGTCTCACTATATTGTTGAGGCTGCCATCAAACCTGGGATCCTCCTGTCTCAGCCTCCAATGTACTAGGATTAGAGGCATGTGTCATCATGCCAGGCACTAACTTTTTTTTAAATTCAACTCCTTTCTTCTTAAGATTATATTTTTTTAGATCTTTTGATGACAGTCACAAATTAAGTCAGTCTCTAAATCACTAGTTTTAAAATAATTGAGACATGAGCCGAGCATGGTGGTGCATGCCTGCAATCCTAGTACTTAGGAGGCTGAGACAGGCAGATCGCAGGTTCGAAGCCAACCTCAGCAAATTAGCAAGACCAAAAAAATAAAATAGGGCTGGAGGTGTAGCTCAGAGGTAGAATGCCCCTGGGTTCAATCCCCAGTATCAACAAAAAATAATAATCCAGACATTATTGACTGATAATTAGCCTTGGGTAAAATTCTAGGTGGCCCATTATTTTTCTTGGGAACTTTGAAAGTATCAATCAATGATCTTGCACCATGAATTATTACTGGAGAGAGCCTATCATCATTCTATTTACTCAGTATTACCACTCCATAGTAAGTTTTCTATTAAATATTTAAGGTTTTCTATTTTTTGATGTTATACAGTTTCACTGTGAGGTATCTTATGTGAACTTCTATTTTTACTCTCAAAGTTCTATTTGCTTCTTCTATATCATGAATAATTTTGTTTTCAATTCTGAGAAAATCTTCAATACTCAGACAGGAACTTTTCATTAGACCTTTAGTACTACATGAGTTAATTCATAATTTCTAACTTTTATTTCTCTAAACTATATTTCTTCATTTTTATCATTTGTTTCAATTAATGCCTTTAGACCCATATGCCTTACTTAATTTTTAGGTCATTACTTTTTTAATATAACTACATATTCAGTCTCAAATTCTACTTGCTTATTTTTGCATTTCCTGATTTTTATAACATTTTTGCTTGGTTTCTGTTTTTCTTTATCTATGAATACTTTGAGCTATCTTTTTCAGTGTATTAGTTTTACTTATACTATAAACGCTCCTCTTTGTGGTATTGACTGATTCTCCCTCAGTCTGAGTTGTTTCATGTTGTGTTTGTAATATTCTTTTTTGCTGTGGACTTATCACTTATGAGTCTGTTATTGGTGTGTGCGTGCATGTGCTTGTGTGTGTGCATGCAGTCCTGCGTTATTGAAGGAGGGCTTTGTTTTACCTCTGCTCAAGTCCCAAAGTATTCATGAGTTCCTGGTCACTGTTTACATTCATAGTTCTAGGTTGATATAATTTATTATCAAAGCAGGATATTGCCAAAAGTAAACAAGGGTTTAATACCAAAAATTTTCTATATGAAATAGGACATTTTACTCATGCACCATGGCAAATGAAAATGTGAATATTATAACCACTCACGGAAAACACATAATAATTTATTTTCTTAGGCAGTGAACCATGGAACGATATAAAGTTTCCATCAATGTACTTTCTATCAGTGAGGACTGGTTTTTTAATCCAGTTTTATGAACTAGAACTTGTCTATGGACTAGAATTTGCCTAACTAATAGGCAACTGTCTTTGCTCCTTAGGTAGGTAATTCAAATTCTGTGACCTGATATCATTTCACTATCTGGGCTTTGCAGCCATTGGTTCTGGTTCTTAAAAGACCCATCAATATTATGACTGACAAATGAATGAGTGTATTTCAGATGTAGCTCATACTCATCACTGTTCTTATTTTGAACTCATAGTTATATTAAGCTTAGTTATATTTTAGTTTTTAAAAATAATTATTATTCAACATTATTATGTGTTTGCTTGAAACAGAGTAGGGACTTTTATGTACCAACTTTCTTTGATATGATATTTTAGGTAGATTATTTAGTATATTCTTAAAAATAGGGTGACTATCAATATGAACCTACTTGTTTCTTTTCACATACATTTATTTCAATTTCTCTCTTCCTCGAATAATTTATAATTTTGTGATTTCATAACTCATTGACCAGTTATATCCTCTGCATTCTTCCCCTTTTTATTTGATTTATGCTTTCTATAAATATGGCATCATTTCAGATATAAACCAATAATGCCAGATTCTTTACATAAACATAGCATTATGACATTGTTATATATATGAAAGAAAGGAAAATGTGTTTCAAGAGTTACTGCACTAATGCCTATGAACTCAATCCACTCTACCTGTCTTAATGATTTATATATACCATGAACAAAGAATTATTTTTACCACTTTAAATAATTAAAAATAAGCCAGGCATGGTGGCGCATGCTTGTAATCCCAGTACTTTGGGAGGCAGAGACCGGAGGATCTGGGTTCGCAGCCAGCATCAGCTCTCTCTCTCTCTCTCTCTCTCCCTGTTTCTCTCTCTCTCTACTTAGTGAGGCCCTCTGCAACTTCGTGAGACCCGGTTTCAAAATAAAGTATAAAAAATAGGGCCAGGGGTGTAGCACGGAGGTAGAACGCCCCTGGGTTCAATCCCCGGTACCGCAAAATAAATAAATAAATAATTAATTAAAAATAATGAAACAAATATTTGGGGTCCATTAATTTGATATGAAATTCAAATTTTAGTGTCTGGCTCATAGTTTTGTAGGTATCAGTCCATGACTGGTTGACTCCACTGTTTTTTGGTTGTGGTGAGCCAGCATTTCATGGTGGGTATCATGTGGTGCTACCAGCTGCTCACCTCATGGCAGCCAGGAAGCCAAAGAGAGAAAGAAAAAAAGGCCAGTGCCACACAATCCCCTTTGAGAGTGTACTATCCCCTAAAATTCCTTTGGTTCCCCTCTTAATGGTGTCTACCCCCTTCTGATAGTGCTACGCTGAAGACTAGGCCTTTAACACATTGATCTTTGGGTTACATTTAAGATCCAAACCATAGCAGTATGTTAGCACACAGACATGAATAACAAAAAATAAGATTAGCATTTTGAAAAAAAACCCATAAAATTTGCCACACAAGATCTTGATATTTTCAATTTTATTATTTCATGAAATACACAGAATTAAAGAAAATGATTACAGTAAGTATACATTAACAACAATGATACTAATCGAGAGCCACGTGCTCTTTTGGAGTACAGTTAACAGCAACAGGAGATAGGGAAAACTGATATTAGCAAAGGTTCTTAAGGTGCCCTCTCCTGAGAGCCATATACATTGGCACTATTGTATCAAGGGCACTGATGTACCAAAAAATAACAGGTTGCAATAAAAAAATAAATCAAGCATTGTATAAAATCAACAACTATTTCTACATAATTAGTACTCATTCTACATTCATCATTTAACAGGAGATGGTTTAGCAATGCTAACTCATTTTAAATAATGAAGTACCTATAATTGCTAAGGTAGTCTCTGGAACTTCCTTTCATTTAAAAAAATCTCAAGAACTCAACCAAACAAAAAACATATTCTTATTTTACGTTTCATTGAATCTACAAAGATATTGTCTAAATATTTGTTCATCTCTGTTTCAATTCTAGGAAATGGTACTTGTCAACAGGCATAAGGAATTTGAGAAAAACTACCTTCCTTGACAAATGTGTAGGAAGAGTCCAAGGAGCGATTTGTATTCTAATTGATTACATAGTCAGGCAGGTTGAGGGGAGTAAAAGAGCCTGTGGGGAGTAATCATTATGTTATAAACACTGTGCTAAGTGATTCACATGGCTTATTTAACTTAATATTCACAAGACATTGACAAGTTATTCTTTCATACATGAGAAAAATAGAATTCAAAGAAAACAAGTTATGTATCTGCTGTCTCGTTAGTAGAAAGTGGTAGAATTGAACTTAGAAACCATGCTTGCTGACATAAAAAAAAAAACATGCTATTCTCAGTACACTCCTCTGCTTATATTTATGGTTGCATCACCCAAGGGCAGCATATTTCTCTTAAAGTATAGCTGGAAGGTAAAAAGCACAGACTATGAACTCAGATAAACCCAGAGTTAGTGTTCAGAATAAATAATACCATGTCCTAGGTGTGAATTTATATAATATCTTAAAATTCAGTTTCCTCATCTGTGAAATGGGTATAATATTATCTATTGCAAAACATTGCTGTGAAGGTAAAGCAATGTAAGTAAGTCACCCAGAGCACTACTTTTTCCATCTCTACTCTGTCATCAGCACCATGGTGTCCACTAAGCTCCTCACACTTTCTCTAGGTAGACTGACTGTATGATTCACATTGGTAAGGTGAACCTTACCATTATTGTACCATTTATCACAATAAATTTTAATTTCTGTAGCAAGAATAGTAAGTGGTATTCTAACAGATTTTGAAAGTTATTAAAATAGTAATAAAACAACATGGTGCTAGCACAAAGACAGATACATAGACCAATTAAATACAATAGAAGATAGAGAAATCCTCATACTTATGGCCAGTTGATTTTTGACAAATGTGCCAAAAACATACACTGGAGAAAAGACAGCCTTTTCAACAAATGGTGCTGGGACAACCGGTTATCCAGTTTCTAGAATGGAATTATACCCCATCTTTCACCCTGCTCTAGAGTCAACTCAAGATGGATAAAAGATCTTAACATTATACCAGAGATTTTGTAATTACTAGAAGAGGGTATGCCCTCCAACATATAGGCACAGTTGGAGACTTCTTCAATAAGACCCCCAAAGCTCAGGAAATATAAGCAAGATTCAATCAATAGGATAACATCAAATTAAAAAGCTTCTGTGCAGCAAAGGAAATCAAGAGTCTGAAGAGAGAGCCTACAGAATGGGAGAAGATCTTTGCAGATACTCCTCTGTTAGCAGACTAATATGTGGAATATACAAAGAACTTAAAATACCTAACACAAAAAAAGCCCAATAAAAATGGGCAATTTAACTAAATAGATATTTCTAAAACGTAGAAAAACAAATGACCAATAAATTTATGAAAAATGTTCAACATCATTGGCAATCAGAGAAATGCAAATCAAAACTTTACCATGAGCTGAGCATGTCTGCACACTCCTGTAATCCCAGTACTTAGGAGGCTGAGGCAGGAGGATTGTAGGTTTGCAGCTAGCCTCAGCACCTCAGAAAGGCCCTTCCCAACTTATCAAGAACCTGTTTCAAAATTTATTTATTTATTTATTTATTTATTTATTTATTTTTGCAGTACCGGGGATGATCGCAGGGGCGTTCTACCTCCGCACCACACCCCCGGCCCTATTTTTTTGTATACTTTATTTTGAAACCAGGTCTCACGAAGTTGCGGAGGGCCTCACTAGGTAGAGAGAGAGAGAGAGACGTAGAGAGAGAGACAGGGAGAGAGAGAGAGAGAGAGAGAGAGAGAGCTGAGGCTGGCCGCGAACCCGGATCCTCCAGTCTCCACCTCCCAAAGTACTGGGATTACAAGCATGCGCCACCACGCCCGGCTGTTTCAAAATTTAAAAAACAAAATAGAACAGGACTTGAGATGTAGCTCAGAGGTAGAATGCTCCTGGGTTCAGTCCTCAGTACCAAAATAAATAAATAATAAATAATAAATGAACAAAACAGCACTGTGATTCCACTTAAGTCCAGTTAGAATAGCAATCATCAAGAATACAAACAATAATAAATGCTGATAAGGATGTGAGGAAATAGGAACCCTTATATACCATTGGTGGGATTACAAATTAGTATAGTCACTATGGAGATCAGTATGGAGGTTACTCAGAAGACTAGAAATGGAACCACTATATGACTCAGCTATACCACTCCTGGGTATCTTTCAAAGGAATTGAAGTTAGAATATAATAGCAATACATGAATATCTGTGTTTATAGCAGCACAATTCACAATAGCAAAACTATGGAACCAACCTGGGTGTCTGTCAACAAATGAGTGGGTTACAACAATGCAGTATATGTACACAATGGAATTTTACTGAGCCACAAAGAAGAACATAATTATGTCATTTGCAGGAAAATAGATGGAACTAGAGAATATTATATTAAGTGAGATTAGACTGTCCCAGAAAGTGAAGGGTCATATGTTTTCTCTCATATGTGGAGGCTAAAGAGAAATTGAGAAACAGAAGGGAGTTCAGGTAAATGAGGAGATATACCAGTAGACTAGTGAAAGGGGATTTAGGAAGGGAGATGAGGACAGGCAAAGCTCTGTCAATCTCTTTGAAATCAGGTGGGCAGCACACTGGCTGTATTTTTTAACATGATTTTTAAAAAAATTATTGGTGCATTGTAATCATACATCTTGATGGGTTTCAGAGTGGTAGAAGTATACATGACACTAGCTGTATTTTGAACACACATTCCTTAAATGTAGCCTTCACACAAATATACTGGAAACTAAACAGACACACACGGTATTAGTGCAGAAATACTCTATGCCATTCTGTGTCCCCTCTCAGGTAAGCCAACTGTTAGATGGAGAATTGGATGAGGGGAAAGAATCAGTCCCCAGAGACCACTAGGAAGAGGTGCGTAAGAAAAAGAAACCTCGGGGTGACCTAAAGCACAGTTGGGAAAAGGGTACAGCTGAAAACGAATGGCTACAAGGTGGATTTATGTGGGAATTCTCTCTCGCTGCTTTACAACTTAGCTCAGAAGCTCAGAATTTTAATGCCAAGGTGTGAATGATATCACTTTACATGTACGGTATATAGCTTATGTAGTATACAAGTTAAACTCACGGATATGATAGACATGTCCGTAAGAAGGCATGAGACATCTACATGCCTATACCTGATGTTCCAGTGAACAACACACAACAGCATAAACTGACATGGTTCAAGAAAGGAAAGAAGGTCATGCAATACTGATTAATAAATGCAAGTTATGTAATTAAAAAATGCATCCAATCATAAGGGTAGACATTTAATTTTGGATCTGTTTCCATTTCTACTTCTATTGCTATACCCTTCCTCTAACCTGGTTAAGTATTTTGTCATATAGAAAGAACTACAAAAAAGATAATTCTTTTTTTTGTTGTTGTTAATGTACTGGGGATTGAACCCAGGGCTTTCTACCTCTGAGCTACACCCCTGGCCCTTTTTTTAATTTTAGTTTGAAACAGGGTCTCACTAAGTTGCTGAGGTTGGCCTCCAACCTGCAATTCTCCACTTTTCCATTCATGCCTTTGTTTTTCCCCCTTGACTTCACCTTTTGTACCTATTTCAATGGCCATACTAAAGCAGCAAAAGAAGAAGGACCATGTTAATCTCTTATATGGACCCCTAATAAATTTTTGTTCTTTATGTATTGATTTATCCATTCTTTTAAAATATATGTATCATGTATATACAAGATTCTGATTTACATTAATGATGAAAATACACAGGGTCTCTGGTGCATTCGGTGTACGTGGAGCTCAGATTTCCCTAGTTTGTGCGGTGGCAAAACATTATTAAAATACATTATTGAAAAAATTGCTTAGTGATATTCATAAAAATAGAGAGTACTGCCTTTGACAGAGTAGAAGAGAGAGTGAATAGCCTGGGAGACCGAATCCATCTGGTGAGAGGGGTGGATCCAATGCTGATGAACATAGAAGCTCTGAGCGCCAACTTCACAGCATCACAGGTTTGCCATGAGATCCCCTTTCACCTCTCCAGCCTCATATTCATCATTTCTTCTTGCTCCACAAATTGTCCACGTACCCTTAGCTGAAATCTATTTCTCACAAAATAATTTGGAGTCTAGAATCCAATTTAAAAAAATACCTCCTGCTATGACCACTCTGTAGGCAGAACTCATCATGGGCTACCATGTAGTCACAGATGTATTACGTAGGTTTTAGTTACCATTGGACACTGTGCTGATGTATTTGCATTTGTTCTTACTCTTTATTGTAAATTCAATGATCATATGAACTAGATTTTTTCACTTTTGCAATCTTTTTGGAGGAATTTAATATATGTTTCTCTAAATTAATGAATTACTGAGTTCGGGTCCCCAAGTCATAAGGCCACATAGAGTTGCTAACAGTCATGTCTAGAACTCAAAACTCTAAATTCCCTGCCCAGATCCAGTCAGGCATTCCAAACACAACAAATCGGGATGCAGCTTTATAGTATGGTATAGCATGGCACAGTATCAAAAAGACAAAAGGCAATTTACACTGAGTGTGAAGAGGCAGATAATATTGGTTCTCTCCATGCAAATTCTAAGAAAATGTGTTCGGAAAATGACATTCAATTTAGAGCACTGCCGAACTGCATAAACATGAGGACACAGAAAAGAAAAACAGAACGTGTTGAGCAAATGAACAAGTTGGCTTAGCAAGGCATCGCAAGAATTCACACCTGAATTGGCTACTTGACATGAAGGAGAAGAACAGTGTCGCATATAAACAAGAGGATGAAATACTGGATGTTTTATCAAAGGTGGAAATGAAATATTAAGCCAAGGTTATTAAAATGAATGATTACTATTGTAATAAATATGAAACATATACTAGATATAGTTCTCAAAGAGTATTTATATTTACAATCTCAAAATTTCATAGTGAAATGAGATGAACCTGTATAATGACCTTCCTTTAACAGGTTGGGAAAAGCAGTCTGATTTGCTAAAATCCCACAACTACAGTAAGGATTCAGTGCAAATCATCTGCTTCCTAGGAGTAGGCTCACTCCCACACCACTGTGTAATCGACCATCTGTAAATGCAGCTTGGGTGCACTAACCATGAGAGAGATACCCAGTAGTAAGAGGAGAGGCCCTGCCCTTGGAAAATGATCATTTTTACAAGACTCGTCTACCCTGTGTCTCAGTGCAAAACAGTGGAACATCTTATTTTAGACAAGACATGATACTTAACCATTCCGCAAAAATGATTTTTTGTAAATCATACTGTATTATGAAAACACCAAGATATCTGACAATGAAAAGAACACCTAAAACGCAATTTTCTTCAATATAAGTAATATGATCTCTAAAAACCACTTTAATTCTAAAATATATGTACCTTGTCATTTCTACATTCTAAAGAACAAGAACACCTTTGATTCCTGTTATTTCCATGTTCTTCCATTACACCATTCAGGAAAACCTTATTTTATCTTCCTATGTCACTGTTTGACTTTTACCTTCATACTTGCTTACGTGTGTGTGTGTGTGTGTGTGTGTGTGTGTGTGTGTGTGTGTGTTAGTGGGGATTGAACCCAGGGGTATTCTACCGACAAGCTACACCCCCCATCCTTTTAAATTTTTTGTTTTGAAACAGGGTCACCCTAGGTTGCTGAGAGTCTCACTACATTGCTGAGGCAGGCCTAGAACCTGCAATCCTCCTGTCTCAGCTTTCCAAGGACTGGGATTACAGGTATGCACCACCATACCTGTCTATACTTTCTTTTTGTCTTTTTATTTTTTTTTTGCGGTACCAGGGATTAAACCCAGAGGCTTTACCTCCGAGCTACACCCCCAGCCCTATTTTTAATACTTTATTTTGAAACCGGGTCTCACAAAGTTGTGGAGGGCCTAAGTAGCTGAGGCTGGCCGCGAACCAGGGTCCTCCAGTCTCTGCCTCCCAAGTACTGGGATTACAAGCATGCGCCACCATGCCCAGCTTCTTTTTGTCTTTTCCCAGATTTCTCCACCTCAGAAACCATATGCTTTTTCTATCATTAACATAATTTTAAGGTCTGCTTCTTTTTCAGAAAAAAGTCAATAATTTCAAAGAGAGAGAGCATGTCATACTGTCCACCTGATTTAAATTTTTGCTCCAACAGAAGATGGAGAATGCAGTCCTGACTCCTAAGTCGTGCAGGGGGTGGGAGTGTTGTCGTGTCCTTTGCCCATGTTGGCTAGTGACATGACCTGGAGCAAATTCAATCTTGTTCTGTGCTTCCTTAGAGGTGGTTTTCTTAACCTTCCAAAGCTCAAGAAGGCTGAGGTGTTGATATAAATAACCTTGGGTCAGGAGCATTTTTTTGATTGATGTTCCTACACCAAACCCCGCCTCTAAGACAGGGCCAGTTCTTTTGGTGCTTGGCTAAAGTGATGAGCAGGAGGTAAGCAAGTTGTCACTGTTTTGAACTTGTATTATCAAACATAATCTTCCCTGAACCATGTCAGCCCTGCTAGAACGAGAGGGTTGTGCTTGTCAGGGACTTTGATTTGCAGTGACAGCTGTCAGAGCATTCTGCAAGGGCCCAGAGTTTAGACTATGGGTTGGAGAACAGCCTCCCCATTCCCTGTTTGCTTCCAGTTTTATTTTATTTATTTTTTTCTGATTTTAATTTGAAAGTGCAAATTCTAAATTGCATTTCATGGCTCAGAGAAGATAAAAACTGAGTTCAATTATTCTAAGTTTATTTATCATTTGAAGCAATGGATAAATTGGCATATCCTAGACTACTAAAGCTCAAAGCAGAGATTTTAGTAGTTTTTTTTTGAAATGTTTGGTTGATGGCATTTAAACAAATTAATTTCAGGTCAGCAGAATTTGTTGATTTATGAATAGCCTGCTTTCTTTCAATACCTTATCACTTGACAAAGATCAAGGGATGTTTATATAACTTTCTAACTAAAAATTGTCATTGGACTTCTTAGAGAACGACACAAGGAAATTCACGGACAAGTAATAGTGAGAAGACAGAAATATGGTATTCACCATCATAATCTAGGAAAATAGTTCTATAAAAAAATCACACAATTATACACTAAAGTGATTTAGAGAAAAATCCTGGATTTTAGGTCAGAGAATAATGCATAAATTTAATATAGATTGGAATTTTAAAGACTTTTAAGGGGGAAATTCATCTTGTTAATTTTAACACTGTCAAAAATCTTAATATGTATACTTTTTTTGTGTGATAGAACCCAGGGGCGTTCTACCTCCGTGCTACACCCCTGGCCCTATTTTTTATGCTTTATTTTGAAACCAGGTCTCACGAAGTTGTGGAGGGCCTCACTAGGTAGAGAGAGAGAGATAGAGAGAGAGAGCTGAGGCTGGCCACGAACCCAGATCCTCCGGTCTCCGCCTCCCAAAGTACTGGGATTACAAGTGTGCGCCACCACGCCCGGCCTATATGTATAATTTTTTAAATAAAGAAAGATGGTCAAGAAAGGCTTTAGAGAATATAATTAGCAAACCACTATAAGTACTCCTAATCAATTTAAGACCTCTCTTTGACCCTAAAGTCCTGTGTTGCTTCTAAAGTCTATGCATATTCCACCTCAGCACTATGACAATCTTTTCTGGTGTGACAACCTGGCTAGGTTAAAGCTCCCAGGCGTTCAGTCAAGCACTAAGCTGGGTGTTGCTGAGAAGATATATTTTATAGGTATGATGAAGGTTCATAATCAGGTGACTTTAAATAAGACTATCCTAGATAATCAGAGAGAACCTGAATGAGTTAAGAAACCCTAAAAGCAGAGCCATCTTAGAAGAGAAAGGTAAACTGCAGACAGAGACTTTAGCTCCTGACCCAGAGTTCCTGCTTAGCCTTCCTGACAGCAGGTTCTATGAACATCAGATTTGCTCTACCAGTCTCTCAAATCATGCAATTCGGTTATCTCTTAATGCAACCTCCTAATGATCTGATTTTTCTTTTGTTGGACTTTGATTCAAATGGTGACTCTGAAGATATCAGTGAGATATTTTGGAAATAAATGAGCTAAATAAGCCGGGTGTGGTGGCGCACGCTTGTAATCCCAGTACTTTGGGAGGCGGAGACAGGAGAATCCGGGTTTGAGGCCAGCCTCAGCTCGCTCTCTCTCTGTCTCTCTCTCTCTCTCTCTCTCCCCCTCTCTCTACTTAGTGAGGCCCTCCGCAACTTCGTGAGACCTGGTTTCAAAATAAAGTATAAAAAAATAGGGCCGGGGGCGTAGCGCGGAGGTAGAACGCCCCTGTGTTCAATCCCCGGTACCGCAAAAAAAAGAGCTAAATATGTAAACTTTCTTTTTCAGAAGAAATATATATTGTGTGTGTGTATGTATATGTCATCTGTAATATATGTGCGTGTATGTTTATTCTTTTCCAAAGACATTTCTTCAAGCTTTCACGGCACCAAACTGCAGAGAAAAGAGAAACAACACATATGCCTTTCCTTCAAGGCCTTGAGAAAGAGTAATCAACTAGAACTAAGATCTGGTGTGAAGGTCATAGCCTTGCTACTTTATAGTCTGTCCCTTCAGATGAGCACATAGCTTTTTTCAAATCTCGACTTTCTCAATGTCAAATGAAGCTCATGTTTTCTGTCTTGCCTACCTCTGGGCTTGCTGTGAGCATTAACAGAGATTACAGATGCAGAAGTACTTTGTTTAGCATTGATGCTTTAACAAAATAATGAGGAGAGCAACAGGGCAGGTTCAATTCCGAGTCTGTGTTCTGTGCTTGATCAGTAGCTACGCCTCAGCAGCTCTGCACAGCACAGGGGCACAGCTGCTTTCTTCTTATTATGACTTACATGGGTGCAAATTGTAGGCAATAGAACAGAGTTGGTATTACATGTCAAAGCACAATATGAGACAGAACAAAAAGGTTATAATCAAGTTCTGCAATCTTTTCATTCTTCGTTCTAGTTGAATTATGTCAAACACTATTTCCCGGATTTGAGGCACTTGGTGATTGAGATACTAGAAAATACATCTACAGCAAATACTCATCACTCACAAAACTTTAGTAATAAGAAAAAAGATGAACATATCCAAACATATACAACACACATATACACAAAGATTATTATGAATAATGTTCCTAATTTTAAATTGCCATTATTTTATTAGCTATATAAAAGATAATGTATAAATATCTTTGCTCTAGCATCAAGAAACTTTACTATTGAAGTTTACTTTGTGTTCAGGAAAAGCAAAAGGTTAGGATTTATAGCCCAGTCATGTTTCTAAAGCTTTCCTCCAATTTCATTAAGGCAATAGAAACAATGATATAAAGATATACACAATTTTTGGAAATTGTGGTATAGACTTAATGGCTTAATCTTTGAAAAGTTCCTAAAACTGACAAAACACAAGAAAATTAATTCTTCCTTATGCCATTTTTACTGATATACTGATTTTGTATGTATTCATCTCAACAGTCACACATGTATGTAAATAAATAAGACTTCATGAATGTTCTAGCTAATGAGGGAAAAGAAGAAGGAATGCTATATGCCATGTTCCTACTTTCATTACTTGACTCATTTATTATTTGTTGTACTGGGGATTAAAACTAGAGGCATTTTACCTCTGAGATACACCCCAGCCCTATTTTACATTTTATTTTAATATGGGGTCTCACTAAGTTACTGAGGGCCTCCCCAAGCTGCCGAGGCTAGCCTCAAACCTGTGATCTTCTTGTCTCAGCCTCCCATGTACTGAGATTATAGGTATACACCACTGTGCCCAGCTTCATTACCTTATTTAATTATTAAAAATAATTCTAACTGAACAAACACAGATTAAAATTAAAGTGTCTTGACCAAGGTTATGTTTACCAACAGATTCTCCATTCTAAATTCAAAAGTATTCCATCCAAAGGCCTCATTGCCAACAGCATATTTTTAAAAAAAAGCCCTGTAGTTTCTAATACAAAAATAAACTATTCCAAGATGGAGAGGCAATCAGTGCCACTCTCATTGACATGACAAGTGAAACTCTTCTTGTTTTGAAATAGTCTTGTAAAATGGCATTTTGTTTTAATTAACATTTTAAGTATCTTTCCCCTAAGGAAAGTGTTAAGAACAAACTACCCATACTTAAGCTCTCAGTATAAAATACTCATTTTTTCTTTACCATGGGTTTGTTAAAGTGTTTTTATTGACTGTCATAGTGACATTTGTGATGTCTGATTATAAAAGTAATGCAAACGATGTTCAAAAACACTCAAGCACGAAGTATTTCTTCTCTTAAATTTCAGGAACAAGATGAAAATGTCTCCTATCTTTGCTATTGTTCATAGAGTCCTGGTTGATGTAACCCACAAGGAAAAAAACAATTATTGTCTGAAGACACATATATCATCTATAATAGAATAGTTATTAGATATCAGATGAAGTTTCAGAATGTTTGCAAGATATAAGAATGTTTAAGGCCAGGTGTGGTGGCGCACGCTTGTAATCCCAGTACTTTGGGAGGCGGAGACTGGAGGATCCGAGTTCGCGGCCAGCCTCAGCTCTCTCTATCTCTCTCTCTCTCCCTGTCTCTCTCTCTCTACTTAGTGAGGCCCTCCGCAACTTCGTGAGACTCGGTTTCAAAATAAAATATAAAAAATAGGGCCGGGGGTGTAGTTTAGAGGTAGAACACCTCTGGGTTCAATCCCCGGTACCGCAAAAAAAAAAAAGAATGTTTAAAATCAATTTTATGTCCCCCAATTTTTTTGGTACTGGGGATTGAACCCAGGGGCATCCTACCTCCAAGCTACACCCCCAGCCTTTTTTGTTTTTATTTTGAAATAGGATATCACTAAGTTGCTGAAGGTCTTCATAAGTTGATGAGGTTAGCCTGGATCCTGCAATCATACTGTCTCAGCCTCCCAAATACTGGTATTACAGGTATACTCCACCAAGTCTGGCTTTACATGGCCCTTTTTACCAATAAAGAAAAGTTTAAAAAGTAAGAAATAAGCCAAGCATAGTGGTACACACCTGTAATCCCAGTACTTGGGAGGATGAGACAGGAGGTTTGCAGGTTCAAGGACAGCCTCAGTAAGTAGTGAGATTCTCATCAATCTAGCAAAACCTGCTTTAAAATAAAAATAAAATAGGACTGGGGTGTAACTCAGAGGTAGAATGTCCCTGGGTTCAACCCCTAGAACTACGAAAAAAAAAGTAAGAAAGAGCAAACAAGCCCATTTTGTTTAGCAACAAAACTATAATGTATAGACAATTTACTCTAATAGTAGGACAGAAATAGAGTGTATATAAAATTATACTACAATGAATATTGTAATTTATTGTTATAAGGATTTCTCCAAGGATTTTATCTAAATTAGTTAATAATTTCAAAACAATCTTAATAAAAATGCCAAAATATTATTTGAGAATTAACTGGTTCTTAAATTTTATGGCCAAATAATGGTGTTCTAATAGCCAAGACATTTTGAAAAAAAATTTTTGAATGCTAGGGGTGGGTCTCATTTATCAGTTATTAAGACATGTAGAGCCACAGTAAACTGAACAATGTCCTACAATTGCAATTAAAGAGAAATATACCAATAGGTCTAAATACATGACTAGCAAAAGAACTATTTATATTTTTGCATTTAGTTTATAATAGAAGAAATATTGTAAATCAGTGTGTGGAAAGGACGAGTTATTTTATAAATTTGGGGGGAATATTGATCCATTATTTAGCAAAAATGAAAATAATAATAATAATAATAATAATCAGATGTATAAATACATCCATACAAAGGCACATACTTAGATTTTTAATATACAAAAGAACTTTCATTTTTCCAAGATACACACAGGCCTATTGGATTAAATAAATTAAGAGTAATTTATCTTAAAAAACATGAACTAGGTACTAAGGAAGTGAACAGCAGTGGAAAACTGAGACTCATGATACATGTTTCATATCTCTGAATTGTCCACTCCTGGTATAAGAGAGTTGAGCAAAATAAATTCTCATTACCAATGCCCCTATATTCTTTAGGCCCTTTACCTGCCCTCTCCAGCTGTTATGAGTAGTCATTCTAGTTATTTGCTTATTTTGTTGTATGTGTTGTTTCCATTTGTTTTACCATAGAAGTTTGACCATCTAAATCATGGCTTACATCTTCCTTTCAGTGTTGTCTTCTCACCATTCATTTTTCTCTGAGACTAAATAATATACTCATTGTCAATGAATGAGTTATAATCTTTCTTGAACTCTTTTTAGTTTATATTACTTCTTTACTTTCTTCTACAAATCAGATATATTCTTCTCTTTCCCTGGTGTAAGCTTAATGCACAGTTTCCACATCTAAATAAAGTGAGAATGCTCCCTCACCAGCTCATCCAGCTGCAAAGCCCCCGTCCTCTGATCACTTGCTGTCCCCTTACTTCCTGCCACTGACTTATTAGCAGTTTCCACTTATGCTTTAGGTTGTCTAGTAAGCTGCCCCCTCTTGCCTCAGGTATCGGACTGGTTGGGTGCAGAAGACAAGCAATGGATCCACTGAAAGATAATATTGAAGACTGTAACATGAGAATGTTGGGTGAGCAGCATTGAGAAACCCAACTTCTACTTCTGATTCTATATTATTTTTCTTCCTAATGCATTAGGGATTGAGGAAGGATTGTGGATGTTTTTTTTTTTTTTTCTGGCTGAGAAGAGTCTTAGAAGGATAAATCAGCAGCAGAGTAGGAGTCAGGGCAAAAGAGAACGTGGGGGATGTCTGCTTATGTGTAAATTACCATGGGGCTTGGGTATGAAGGTTTCATACCATTTCTCCATTATTTTAGGATAGTTGGTGAGAATGGGAAAAGAGAACAGATAAGTGTTTGGACAGAAAGCACATTTGGCAGACACATAATAGCAGTAACTTAAGTCATTTTATCTTTCTAAAGCAAGCCCTGCACTGGATGAAATAAAACCTGTATTTGACTGCAAGTTGCATATCACATTCATGTTTCTATTGATTTATGCCTGAAAGTTCATACAAGGTATTCAGTATCTTCTTGTTTAATGACAATTGAATTGATGAAATGGAAATAAATATAATTTTAAACATATATTTGAAAATGTGGAAAATCCATAGGGGAGTGAAAACATTTCTTTTATAAAGAAAGACTTAGTAGGAATGTGGTGCAAGTTTTATTTCCATACTGCATTTCTTAAATATAATTTGGAAATCACATATTTACATCTCAGCTGTGCCTTTTGACTCACATGGGAGGCATATGATCAATAGGTCCAACCAAAATTTATTAAGTGAAATAAAATAGTCCATCTTTATTCAATTGGAATTCCTTTCTCTATTCAATTGTAATAATAAATACTGTAGGGTTTTAAGCCTATATACTACCTTTTGTCTGCATCTAAATCTTTTTGATAAATTGTTCTGTTCCTTGACAAAACAGAAAAAAAGTACGTGTATGTATGTTTGGGTACATATGTGTGTGTATATATACATATGCACACAAACACATTTCTTTTTTTTCTTTTACAGTTATGTTAATTTCCATAAATTAAGGGATAGGAATAAATATGAATGAGCTGCAAGTTCAAGGACTCTTCCCTTCTCCATGTTATTACTGGTGTAATGAGGAAAAACTAGTGAACAACAAATGTGGGTTTATAAAATATAGACTAAGACTTTCCAAAAATCTTTATAGAAGATTGTAAAATGATTCACCA
>PVJS01026851.1:0-26688 GCA_004027185.1 Glis glis | reverse complement strand
AAAAAAAAAAAAAAAAAAAAAGAAAAGAAAAAAAGAAAGGGAAACTTCCAAAGGTGTTCCCTCACGTCACACTGTCTAAAACTCTCTCACAGGGCCTCATCTAGCTTAAGGGAGTTTTAAAATGTAAATCTGGCCTTTCCAGCTTCAGTAGTGTAGGGAAGCAAGGGAAAGAGGTTTTAAGCATTGATGTTGCAGGAAGAAACCTCTAAGGTTGGCCATAAAATGGTAAGGTGGTAAAAATATGGCAGAGAAAGAGTAATAGTAAAAAGCATTGGTTAACAAGAGAAAATTTTAAATAAAATAACCACAGGAGGGTGATGAAATGTTCTTAATACGAGACAAGCCATTTTAATATAGGTAGCGAGGCAGTAGTACAGGGTTAAAAGTTGGTGACTTGTTATGGTTAACAGAAAGGCAGTATGTGGTCTATGTTTAAGATAAATAGCAAGGATAGGAGTATAGGGTTAAATTCTCCAACTGGAACTTTAAAAGAAAAGCATCACACACTTTATGCTTAAGATGAATGGTAAAAAAAAAGACCTCCCTAACTACATCCATTGTTCAGGACAATCAAGAAAACATCAAACAAATGCAAGTATATGACCACAGCCCCTTGACAGAAAGGAACTGGGGCCCTCATTAAAATTCATTTCCAAGTTAAAAGATATGCTGGGGGTGGGGATGGCACCTAACACAATTTTAGGTGTTTTAAACCATGTGCAAACATTTTTGACCATGTGCAAATTGGTACAGGGACAATGAGAGATTGCCCCATAGTTTATGAATATGTCAATTTCTTGCCTTCAGACGTATATATGCCATTCACCCCTTTACGTCCTTGAAAAGCTGTACATAGGGTAGCTTCCTTATTCCACTAATAAATGCAATAAATTCTACCCTCTCTTTGTTAGCTGTGTTTGATATTTATCGTGCATGAGCTAAAAGGACCCACAGAGCTGGTGGTGGTGGCATTTTACTCTTTACTTTCAGATATCTAGAAAAGAAAGTCAGCCATTGGACTAAAATCAGACTGGATCTCCTTATTATAACAAATGGCTGTGCTTGTTTAAATTTCACTAGCAAGAGAAAGAAAAGTCACTTCATTTGTTCCATTGTTCATAAAGTGTGCTGTGAAAGAGAGCCAAAATAGCCATTTAAAGTGGAATTTGATAAATAGTTTACATAACATATTTTAAACAAAATTTCCTACTGCACTTTGTAAAGAAGATGATAGGTAAGAGAGCAAAGTAAATATTTTCTCCGGTTATGCCAAAGCTTTATCTATCCATCTATCTATCTATCTTACAAGTACTCAACTCCAAGAAGGTATTATGTTAATTTAAAATAGTAATTTACATGAATAGATCTAAGATAAAAGAGATATTTTCCTTTGTCAATTTAATTTTTTTTTGTTTTGAATGAATCATTTCTTAGAATTGCAACATCTGTGATCACAAATGTAGCAATAAATATAAGAATATAAAACTCAAGGCAATTTTAGACTTATTTCAAATGGTTCCATATATGTTGTTGATGAAGTATTTATAAAGTTATAGAATCTCATTATATGGTTAGAAATTAATAGTATAACATGAAGGGAATATGTTTGGATAACCAAGAAACCTGTGTTTAAATGCCTGCTCCAGGAATCACTTGCTATCAATCTTAATAATACTTAACTGGCAGAACCACTTAGGACTTTAAATGAGTAATTAGGTAAAATATTCAGTAAATATTAGTTCCCTTTTCTCTACATACTATGATGTGAGCTCTCAGATACAACAGCTCATGAAATGTAATCACTGTGCTCTAGAGAGGAGTGTGCAAGACTATCAATGAGACCTGGCTCCCACGCTGGCTTTTCTACTGATTGAAAAAATAAACTAGTTTGTGTCTTATTTCTGAGTGTTTAAATGAAATGTTGCTCAGCTTTTAAATTATTTAGAATGTAGGGTTTGCTATTGCAATGCAGAGACCCAAAGTGACAGTGTCTTAAACAAGATAGGAGCCTGTTTCTCTTTAACATGAAAGCCAGGAATTAGGCAGCCCAGGCTGATGTCATGACTCCCTGGATATGGGGGTCCAGACTCTTGTTGTCTGTTTCACTGCTGCATATTATCTTTAAGGTCTGAGATGGTTCACCTCTCACTCCTTTGCTGGAATACAAGCCAATCAAAAGAAGAAAGTCAGTGATGGGGAGATCTTGACTCTACCTGTTGTTAATGAACAAGCTTGTAAGGTCTCACTGAGTCCACTGCTGTGCCATGCTATTGTGCTTTATTTAGACACTGGCTACCCCAGCTGTGAGGGAGAAAACACAGTATGTACCTGGTTAGCCATGTGCCCAGATGAAAGTTTTATTATGTAAGAGAGGGAAAGGAAATACTGGGGGACAAACAGCATTTTTTGTATTCCTGTCAATCATGCAAAATCCATAAACATCATAATTTATGTAGAGGCAATCTGATAAAAGTTTTTAAATTTTAATGCCTTTCTGGAGTATTGACCAAAGCTTTATTGTGCAGATTTTTTCAACTTGACACCCTCTTTATTACATTGTTAATTCATAATGTCAAAAACTCTCAAAGCTTTAGTTTGATCAAACTTAAATAGACTTATTAATGGAAGCATTTAATGATATTAATTGTGAAACAAATTAAAACTCAGTTTTTTAACTGTAAGCATTAAGTGAAGCATAAGAATTCTGCTTTTCTCACCCTCACCTCCTATTAACAATCATTTGTAGCAACTTATTGTCAAATACAGAATAAAATTCAACAGAAGATTAAAAAAATATTGCACTAACATATTTAAAGAAATGGCTTCCAAAAAGGCTCCTATAAATGAAGCCAAAATTTCCTAAAATAATCTTGGAATTATTCTTTTGGTTTGTTTTGGGAGCTATTTTCCAGGATGTAGAACAGAATCATTTGACTCTTTCCTTCAATCCATGTGTTTATTGCCTTGCACTTTCTACTTCAGTCAGAAGCAATGATGTTCCAGCCAACAGTCCAGTGGCCTCCTTGAAAGAGAGCTATACTTATTTCAAGCTATACCTTGAAATAAGTTCCAATAATTGGAACTTATTAAATGGATGGAGCAGGAGAATTGTGTGCTGAAATTCGTGAGCCAGTAGCTACTGGGACAAAGGGTTCTGATCTGTGGGCCATTAGAGATTGGGTGAGAAACTTAATGTGTAAAATTTTTTCACCCTTTCATTCATTCACCAACTGAAATATTATGCTTTCATGTATATATGACTATGTCACAATGAAACCCACCATTTTGTATAAATAATATGCATAATAAAAAAGTAAACAAAAATAAAATGCAGCTATGTGTCTGTCAGTGTCTTTGGTTGTGGAGACAAAAAAGAGAGCCAAACAGTATCTTTGCCCTTATTGACCTTGAATCTAATGAGAGGCAGATATTAATTTGAGAAATACCACACACCTAGATGTCAAATTAGAATGTGACCTGTATTATAAAGAGATTATTAGGGAGATCAGGGAAGATTTCACTGAGGAAGAGACACTGGAATTAAAATTTGGAGGATGAATTAGAATTAACTAGGTGAAGACAGTGAGGGGGAAGAGCAGGCTGGAAAGTGCTTTCATTGGAGAGGGACACATGCAAAGGCCCTGTGATAGACTGCATAGCATAGACCAGGAAATAAAAGTGTGGTGTACATGGAACCACAGAAGGGCAGGGAGAGGAGTGAGTTTCATCTGGAGAGAAAGATAGGGACAGCCTCTGCAGGGCCAGTGTTCATATTAGATGTTCTTTTTCAAATACATACAATAATTGGAACTTATTAAATTGATGGAGCAGGAGAATTGTGTGCTGAAATTTTTCTTTTTAAAAGAATCTCTAAGACTATGAATTTAAGAAAGTAGGAAGTGTACAAGAACTGAAAATTAGTCTAACAGAGTAGTTTAGGCAAGGAAAAAAAAGCAGTTAACTATGGTTCCAGTCAGAGATCTGGAGAGAATTGTGCAGTATTTAGTAAGTGAATTGATGTGGCTAGCAGGGATGGAATTTGGAAGGTGAGGGCATGGATGGTACTGAGATTCTGGTCTCTAAACTGGGTTGACAATGATGCATTTCCTGAGTTGGAGAACTTGAAAAAGAACTAGTGATGAAAAGAAAAGCACGTTTGGAATACATCTTATGAATTAATGAGATAATTATGAAGATATTCTAAGAACTAAAACTTGATAAATTTGAAACTTATCCCCCATGTCATGAAACAAAGAGATTGCAAAGAATATTAGGAAGGAATGGTTGAGAAAGTGAGAGAAAAACCAGGAAGACATGGTTTCATGGAAGGTAAGGAAAAAAATACGTCAATAAAGTGAGTTTGGTTAATGGTATTAATTGCTGCTGTAAACTGCAGTTAAAATGAACAAGAAAAATGAGCACTGGATTGGTTGGGAGCAACCAGAGCACAGTCGACATATATTTGCTTGTGTTTTCCTCACTGAGGTAATAAAGTTGATGAGACTGACATCTGGGAAGGGGTATTCTTAGAACTTAAATTTTCCTTTTCAAAGATTTCTTTTACATATTGCCCATGTCTTCATTTGGTTACTGTGGAAGCATAGTTCGTGAGTTGTAAAGATAATTTAGAGTTTCCAATCTTTTTTGTGTGTGGGACTGGGGATTGAACCCAGGGGCTTCTACCTCTGAGCTATACCTCCAGCCCTATTTTTTATTCTTTTATTTTGAAACAGGGTCTCACTAAGTTGCGGAGGGCCTCACTAAGTAGCTGAGGCTGGCTGCGAACCTGCGATCCTCCTGTCTAAGCCTCCCAAGTACTGGGATTACAAGCATGTGTCATCACACCAGCTAGTTTCCAAATTACGTATCTACAATATTTCTGTATTTTATTATTGGCACTATAACTGTTATTAGTAGGGAAAACCACAAGACTGCATGATGACTTTTAAAAAATGCAAACATGTTTTTTCCATAAGAATTTTTCAGTCTTCTAATATCCAAAGGGTTATTGATGATTTGAGGTTTGTTCCTATAAGAAACCAATTACCTAATTTTCTCTAATTATCATATTATGAATAATAGCCATAAGGAAGATCATTAACTATATTTGACTTTTGCTTTGTTTTTTTCTGGATTGTTTTAAAATGTTCCTATGGTTAAGGATCTGAGCCCTTGGGAGAATGAGGTGGTAAAGCAGAGCCTCCTCTTGATGGGGACAGTTGTTACAGGTGGCACAAACACACACACACAGGCATCCTCTGAAAGGGCCGTTAGAGCCACCCCAGCCAATGAGAGACCGTGGCCATGTGAGAAACAGGAAGATATTTAGTCTGGGATAAGTAAAAATGCACTGAATATTTATTTCCAGTGAGTAAGCAGAAATGATAAATTAAATGCATTAAGAAAATATATTCTGAACAGTAATAAGTTAAAACATATCACGAAATAACTATGCAAGTGTACTGAGATGGGTTATAAGATAAAAAATTGTAGAGAACCAACAGTATGGTTGTGTTAATGGTTAAGTAACTGGACTCAGATAAGTTTACTTTCTCTTTATACCAACTGTTGCACCAGCAGTTTTTAAATAAATTGATGAGCGCACTAAGTGGTGTGCTCCTGTTTGATTCAATTATTGAGAACTGAGGTGAGGATTACCGCTCAGTATGAGCCATCCCTCGCCCACTACCAGGGGTGGAGCCACAGTACAAAAGAAACGTCAGTCATGGTATCAGTAAAACAAACTTCAGTAGCTATGCCTTATTCTTATTGATTCATCTTCATAAGGGACAAAAAAGATTATGAAAAAGTGAATACAGGAAAAAAAAGCTTTAAATTGCATTTCTTTTGATTATGCTTACTCTAATTTTTTCAAATCTTTCATCAGAAACATGAAAGAAGTAATAAAGCTGATGGAGGACACATGAGGCTCAAATGACTTCTGCATTCTCTATTGGGAGAATTGAAAAGAAATACAAACAAGCCGGGCGTGCACGCTTGTAATCCTAGTACTCGGGAGGCTGAGACAGGAGGATCGCAGGTTCAAGGACAGCCTCAGCAATTTAGTGAGGCTCTCAGCAACCTAGTGAGACCCTGTTTCCAAATAAGAATTAAAATCAGTCTGGGGGTATAGCTCAGAGATAGAATGTCTCTGGGTTCAATTCCCAGCATCACAAAAAAAAAGAAAAAAGAAAAGAAGTACAAATAAAAGTAGGAGAAAGGACATATGGATACAGAGCTATAGGAGCCAAACCAGCATGGTACTGGCATAACAATGGAAACAGAGACCAATGGAACAGAATTAAGATCCAAGAAATAAAATAATAGACTGTATGTACATATATAGAGAGAAATATCTATGTATATCTACGTATATATATATCCCAGAAATAAACATATATATGTGTATATATATGTATGTGTGTATATGTATATATATATATGTATATATATATATATATATATATATATATATCCCCAACTGATTCTTGTTAAAGGTGCCAAAAATATACACTGGAGAAAGGATAGCCTCTTCAATAAATGGTTCTAGGAAGAGTGAATATCCATACGCAGAAGAATAAAACTAGACCTCACCATATAAAAAAGTCAACTCAAAATGGATCAAAGACCTAAATGTAAGACCTAAAACTATACAACAATTAGAAGAAAATATAAGGGAAGTACTTCAAGACATCAGTACAGGCAATCAGTTTTTCAGTACGGCCCCAAAAGCCCAGACCACAAAAGCAAAACTGGACAAATGGAATTCTATCAAGCTGAGGAGCTTCTGCAGAGCAAAGGAGATAGTCATCAGATTAAAGAGACAACCGATAGGCTGGGAGAAAATATTTTAAAACTATTCATCTAACAAAGGGCTAATATCCAGAATATGTACAGAACTAAAAAAATTAGTAAGAACATAGCCTTATTAAAATAGAGAAATGATTTGAATAGATATTTCTCAAAAGAAGATATACGAACGGCCATTAAGTATATAAAATGCTCAACATCATTTATCATCAGGGAAATGCAAATGAAAACCCCAGTGACCTATTATCTTACCCTCAATTAAAATGGCTATTATCAAAAGGACAAAAAATAGAAATGCCGGCAAGAATGCGGAGAAAGGGAAACTCACATACTGCTGGTGGGGATGTAAATTACTACAACCATTATGGAAAACACTATAAAGTTTTCTCAAATAAACTGAAAATAGAATCACCTTATGATCCAGCAAGCCCACTACTGGGTATATATCCAAAAGCAGCAAAATCATTATATCAGAGAGATACCTGCACTCTCATATTTTTACAGCACTATTCATATTAGCTAAGATATGGAATCTGCCTAGTTGCCCATGAACAGATGATTGGATAAAGAAAAGGTGATATATATACCCAATGGAATATTATTTGTCCATAAAAATTACAAAATCTTTTTTGTAGAACCATGGATTGAACTGGAGGATATTATGCTAAGTAAAATAATACAGGCACAGAAAGACAAACACTAAATGGGAGAAGGGATAGAAGGAAGTTGGATAATGGGTACCAAAACACAGAGAAAAGAATAAGTTCTAGTGTTCTTCAGCACAGTGGGATGCCTACAGCTCATGATAATCTATTATATATTTTATGAAGGAGTACAAGAGAGGGGCATGAAATCTACAAACATGAAAATGATAAGGAGATAAAAATGCTAATTACACTGATTTGATCTATACATACACTATGTGTTAAAATATCATATTGTACCCATAGCATGTACAATTATTACATGTTAATAAAAAACGGTACACAGAGAGCCCACATATTTGCAAGTTGTTCCTCCTGAATGGAGAGTGGTTTTAATTACCAATGAAAAGGTTTTTTTTTTCTTAACATAAACTTACTGAATGTTTGAGTTGGAAGTGACTATGAAGAGCATGTGTCATAGAATCTTCACTGCACACATGAGAAAAGTCTTTTAGCACTAAGGAAATTGAGTTCTACAAAATAAATGTTTGCTGATCTAATTCCTGCTCCTGCCCCATCCAGAACTAATTATCCTCTGCCAAACCACCACTATGCAGTAAAGCAAAAGGAAAGATAATAGGCAATCTTTGAAAAGTGAGATAAGATCTCAGGCATTTTTGAATAACATGTCTGAGTATTCAGAAGAAAGGCAAGATAGCTGCACGATTATTAAAAGTCAGTAAGGAAGTATACTAACATATTGTTCATGACTGAGGTAGAACCTGAAGAGTTCTTCATTTGTGTAGTACAATGACTTCTGAGAGCTCATCACTTTTATAAGCAGCAGATTCATTTATTTGATTTTATAAATAAATAACAATGTACTTAAGAGGGCAGTTTTGTTTCTTTCTATCTTACTTATCTACCTAGTTTATAGTTGCTCACTTATTTTGGTCAAATAGCACTAGAGAAAAAGCAATTACTTGAGTTTTCCCCGCTTTTCGAAGCAATAAATATTAGTTGTGCACCGTGTACTAGGAAAAATGGTGGTTATACAAAACAAAAACACAATGCCCATGCCTTAAAAAAGTGGGGGGGATACTATGTTCTAACAGAGGAAGGAACAAGGGATAACATAGGAATGTAAAAGAACATAGGAATCACAGAGTTGAGAAGACATGGAGGAGTTGGTAATGGGGAAGGTTTGGAGCCCTTATACTGTATGCATTTATATGTGTTTGAACCTTCCTATCCTGTGGGCCACTGAAAGTTTGTAGCAAGGCAGAGTCTTAGATAACACTGGCGCTGTGGGGAAGCTTCAAGATGCATTTGAACCTGTTATCAAATAGCTGATGAAAAGAGGAGAGTTTCTATCAACCTTTTGAGGGAGACAAGGACCTAAAAGAAAATGACTAAAATTGACAAGGGTTCCCAGCATCTTTCAGTGAGCAGAGCCTCCTGAATAATTTTTTTAAGGGACACAACTGCTAATACCTAAGCTTTGGATTAATGAAGAACTTAACCTTTAAGGGAACTATTAACAGAAAGAAGTACACTGGGAAATTCCTCACAGTGTAAGTTCCCTAAGTCCATACCTTCCTTCACTCCAACCCCATTTGACTTCACACTATTAAAATTTTGCAGGCAGCAAATCAAAGATGGAATAATATATATAATTTCATAAAACAAAAATGAAATATACCTAACATGAAGATGAAAATATTTAAACTTGTACAAAGTAAAATATGCAGTATGATAAATGTATGTAAGAAAGATACCTTTTTATTAATAAGAAATATAACTAAGAAGAATTATTTGGTATATTTCAAACCTTTTAATGAATAGGATCCTAATATTTTGATTAATAATTGCAATGTTCTTTTACCATTTGACCTAATTTTTTATATTATATCTAGTTGTTCATATACAAAGTTAACTTTATTGTTGCCCCAAGACAATTTTGTAAATAGGATGAAGTCTCTGAGGTTTTAATTATCTTAGTTAAATAGGAGTTACTGATATTTCTAACACCAGTATTTGAATTCTAATTATCATCCCAGATTGGGCTTTGGATTCTTTTCATTTAAATCTCTTATATTCTCTATAATAAATGACCATCTAGAAATTGCAACTTTATGAGGCAATGTGCTAGAATGTATTTCTCCAAAAAAAAAAAAACACAAGAAAGAGGGAGAGAGAGATGAAATTATGTAGGAAGGCCTTAGAAAATTAAGCTAGCTCAGGAAAAATATTATAAAACCTAATATACATCATTAAAAATAAAATGAAATAAAATAAGATTTCTCATTATCGTTTCTTTTCTCAAATTAACAGACTGGCCATTTTACTATATGCCCAGTAACTTTTAAATGATAATAGAAAGTCTCTTACTATAAATTCTAGGAATACTAAAAAATAAAACTCACAGATTTTTCATTATTAATTATTTCCTCAAATTAACAAAATGCTCATGTTATTATATGCCCAATATCTTTTAAATTATTATAAAAATGATATTATTGTTAATTTTAAGATTATTGAAATCACATCTGCCATTAGAATTTATCAAAAAACTCCATATAGTTTTTGCAATACACTATTTCAGCTAAGTTGGTAGATGATGAAAAATTCAAATTTTCTGGTATATGTTCTTCAAATACACAATAACAATAGTAAATAAAATTACAATGTACGCTTTGTTTTGAATAGAGTTGTTCAGTAGACCATTTGGAAAATATTCAATTTTCCCAGTTTAATCACAGAGTAATACATAAAAGAAACAATTACTGTAATGTTCTATAATGAAAAGCGCAGCAGCTTTTTACACATTCTTTAAATGTAATCTATGTGAGAGAAAAGCCACAAATCACAAGGAAAAACCAAATGCCCACAAGGAGGAACACAGTGCAGGCTGGGACACCTCCTCTGAGGCCAACCAGCCCTGAAGCACACAAGGAAAAGCCCCTCAGCTCTTTCTTCATCAAGGGTCAACCATGTACCAGCTCTGTGAATTCACCCATAACTCATGTGGTCCTGATGCCAATGGATTTAGGTCAACTCCCTGTCCCTCCCAGGCCCAAACTCTAGGGAGACCATGGCATGCAGCCTATCCTTCTTTCTGGACTCACAAAGAATGGCTCAGTCTGGTCTGAGAACCCAGTCTCAGAGTTTGCGTGCTCTCATTCTTCAAGTATTTCAGGTCCTCCTATGACAGCAGCAATGCCTCTAGACCAATGGAACTATCTTCAGTTATAATCAATAAACATAATTTCTTAATGTCCACTCTTACCATATCATGGTCTGCTCTCTCCAAGATAGAATCATTCTATCCCTGTGGACTCAGACCTCAAATTCAAAATGGCTCTTTCCTGAATCAAGTGTGAATGCTCCATATTCTTCCCTTCACTAGGCCCCCAGAGCTTGCTGGAAGGGAGAAATCCTAATATCCAGCCATGACTCTTTCTCACCATTGAGAACAACAATAAAACAGGGCATTTTCTAGCTATCTATAAAGTATGCAAAGAAAAGTTTGCATTTCCTTCAATGTAGAAGAAATCATGACTTTAATATTTCTGCATTCTGAAAAACTGTCCAAGAGTCATAAATCACATTTAATTTTCACTACATACAGAGCTTCTCCCAACAGAAAAACTAACACAAAAAAATATATTTGGGGATTACATTACTTTCACACTGACTGAATACTGATAACACAGTCTATCACCTTTATTAATCTTTCTGTTGTGAATAGAATTTTTAAGTAGAAGACAAGGGAAAATTGTCAGAAGAAAATGAAACAATCTATATTTTGGGCTATTACTTTTGTACTTGCTTTGCAATTACAATATAGACATTTTGTCAAATGTCCTCAAGTCTCTCTTGTTTGACAAATGGTATTTCACTCTCTGTCCTTTTCTAAGACATTTTTACCTTTCCATTGTTCTAAAATATGTTCATAAATGAGAACTCTAATAGAAAAATGTGTCACATGAAATAAATAACAAAGCCCCCAATTCCAAACTAATTTAAACATACAAAGCCTCACATCAACTTGTCAACCTCACTATCATGAATAGTTTTGTTACAAATCTCACAGGATATTCTGTGGTACATTCGAAGACCACATTGTTCAACTCAAGTACCTGTTTCTTCACTTGGACTCCCTATGCCCTCCTTCCCCCTCCCCAACGAGGCAATTAAGCAAAGTCACAACTCCAATTATCAAGTAGCCAGAAAAAAGGAATGACATTTCACTCTGGAAATTTGATGGAATAAGCACACAAAAGATAAAAGTTCCACATTGAGCTAGTTTTCTCTCTATTAAAAGTGTGTCAGGTAACAAAAATAAACAAAATATAATAAAATAAAATGCAGGTTAGCTGATGGCTTAAGATTCCTCAAGATGTAATTGCTACTCTCTAACATCCATGAGGCCTAGACATTTGCAGGAAAAAGTCCCAGACAGAGGCTCTTTGAGGAGACCAGCAATGCTTCAGGAAGTTATCACTGCTGAGTAACACTGGGTCACGAGAGAGAAACCCCTGGGGCTTGAAGGTGTTTTTCACATACCTCCCAGGAATTTTACTCTTTCTAGAATTCCTAATAAACATTGCTAACATGAAAAAAAACTTTCACTCTCAGATAAGAATGATAAGTGAAGTTAAAAACAAAACAAAACAAAAAACTATGTACACTAATTTTGGAAATGTCCACATGAGAACAGTTTCTAGATTAGATTAACATCACATGTTCTTTTTGGTGATATTTTGGTTTGTCTCAAGGGGTTGAATAGATGGTCTCACCTTTATTTTGTGTTGTCAAGATCTGAATAAAAAGGAAATTCATCTCTTAAGAACTCTCTTTGAGCGGGGCATGGTGGTGCATGCCTGTACTCCCATTACTTGGGAGGCTGAGACAGGAGGATCGCAAGGTGCCAGTACAGTCTCAGCAAGTAGTGAGACTCTCATCAACCTAGCAAGACTCTGTTTCAAAAATAAAAATAAAATAGGGCTGGGGGTGTGGCTCAGAGGTAGAATGCTCCTGAATTCAATCCCCAGTACCACACACACAACAACAACAACAATAATAATAATAATAATAATAATGAAGAGCTCTCTTAGATCCTCTTTCTTAGCCTTCTCTTTATCAGTTTTAAAACAAGTCCATCACACCAGCCATGTTGCAATGGACAAACTCTCTCCCACTGACAGTGTCTGCAATGACCCGACCTAGGCAGAGTATATCATCTGTGTCTCTGTACCACTGAGGTTGCCGTCTTCCCTTCCTAATTGAGTAATTCATTCTTACTCAACTTTCAAATTTGTTAATGTTAATCAACATTCAAACTTTTAACAATGCAGGAATCCTCTTCTCCTTCATTAACCTACATTACTATTTAACTTCATGAAAACATCAACTTACCTGGCACAAACCCTCTCCCGGATCTGCCTCTCTAAATGGACATTGTGTTGCCTTTGATGCTGTGTAGTATTTAATCTCTGCTGTGGCCTTAATGACTCCATCGCAGTAGACATTGACATGGACTGAGCCAGCAGGAAAATCTTGTAAAACACAAACAAGATTTAGGAGCTGAGTATATAATGCATGTATCACATTATTCCATCTTTTAAAGAATATGAAAACAGACTTTAGGAATTCATAACAATTTTACTAATTTCTAGTACTTAATATTTTTTATCTTCAGTACTTAGAAACCACAAAATAGAATGTCTGAATTTAGATTTAACTGACTTTTAAAACTTAAAAGATAAAAAAACCCATGTTAAAATTGTAATAAAAGCAAAACATTAAATCTTTTCTTCCTACTTAGTAATGTCTTGTTTTTCTTTTCTTTTTTTTTTGGTAGGGACCTATAATTATCTTTACATAATTCGTTAGAATTTAGAAAGTACAGACATATATTGAGAGTTATGTGTTATCAATCTTATGAAGAAAATTTTAATTAATTATAGGCAAGCTTCTCAAAATTGTGTTTGGAAAGAGTAGGACTGATTGAAATTATAGAACTTGTATTCAGTTGATTAGAATGAAAACCCCTAGGGAAAGCATGGTTTGATGCCTAGATACTTAAGCAGGCCTTGTGTATACACCATACATTCATTCATCCAAAGCCTTTTAGTAACAAATTGTTCAAAGTGACTGATGAACTGCAATGTGATTTTTGCTGTAACATGCCAGCAAGTTAAAGTTATATAAAAATTGGGTGCTTTCCATGAAAGAATAACAGTATTTAATCAGTTCAATAGAAAATTTATGTTTTAGTGTAAACAAAAGTAAATAAAATTTAGCTCTTTAAATTTATTAATAGGACAAGCCTTAAAAGCTTTCACTTTTAAGGTTTCCCCAAATTCTATTGAAATACTGTTACTCAAACATCTGGGAATTTGGAATAAGTCATTAACTATAAAACCAACAGCCTTGAAAGTCTTTAATGCTTAAAATTCCTTAAGATTTAAGCATTAATTTTACTTTTTCTCATGAAAAAAATCAATGGACCTCTTATAATTTGGTTCAGGAAAATTTAAAGGTAATAAAAGCAAATATAAGCTTAACTAGGTTAAGGAGCTAAAATTCCCTCCACTCATATTCTTAAGTATATTCTTAACTTATATTATACAGAATGTGTATGTAGAAAACTAGAAGCACTGTCTTCCCAAAGCAGTATCCATTCAACAGAGAATGTAAGAGAAACCCCAGCAAAAACTGAAAGGTGTAAAGCACTTTGCATGGGCCAAAGCAGTGTGCATACACTAAGGAAGGTTCTAGAGTTACTAAAACCAAATAAGATCAGCTTCAGTTGATTTCATAAAGTTTTTTTAACTTAAAATTTTATTTTATTGTGGTGAGTGATAAAGATATTGATTTTATTTGTTGTAGAAAAGATTAGTAGTTTTACCATGGGGAGTTAACCTTCTAAAAGAAAGTCAGGCAATGAATCTTGAGAGATATACAGTGAGAAGATTTGCTTGGCAGTTCTTTGATACAGAATAAACAGTCTAATTTATTTATAATCTGACATGAAAATGAACTGATTTGTTTCTGACATAGTGAGTCATTAGTTGACTCAAAACTTCACCAGTGGATCTACTGATAATGATGTTGTTTATAGCATAATCCTTCAAAGAGATGCCCTTTGAAGGATCATATGCTGTATATGTTTTTATGTGTTAGTTTACTGGCTTTTTATTAAATCAAGACCTAATTACTGTTCCCACCTACATACTAGGGAGAGCTGCTTATAGAATCATTTGGTTGGGAGGCCCTCCTTAGTAATATATTATTGAATTGGCCTTTTCATGAACACATGAATTGGCTTTTTCATGCACAGTATCCTGAACTACTTGAGCATAATTTCACTTAAACATGACTACATTTCACTATGACTACATTTTTTAACAGCTTTTCAATAAAAACAAAAAACATTTTATTTAAAGACTCAAATAAAGTCGGGTGTGGTGGCACACACTTGTAATCCCAGTACTTGGGAGGCTGAGACCGGAGGATCTGGGTTCGCGGCCAGCCTCAGCTACTTAGGCCCTCCACAACTTAGCGAGAGCTTTTTCAAAATAAAGAATAAAAAATAAATAGGGCTGGGGGTGTAGGTTGGAGGTAGAATGCCCCTGGGTTCAATCCCCAGTACCACAAAAATAATAAAGAAAGAGAGAGAGAGAGAGAGAGAGAGAGAGAAAGAAAGAAAGAAAGAAAGAAAGAAAGAAAGAAAGAAAGAAAGACTCAAATAGAAAAGAGTGTTAATTACCATCTCGACTGTGGTAGACAAGTAATATTTAACACTTGACGTACACACAAATAGAGGTCAAGATCTCCAAACCAAGCAAGGGTGTGAGAGTCAGCTGTGAAGAAGAAAAAGGGGTACAATGGAAGGAAAACATGGAGCTCCTCCTCCATCAGATGTAAATGCACACTTACAGAGAAGCAGTGCTAGAGAAATCCTATTTAAATCTCAATCCTCAAATACCAGGTCATCCAAAAATGTCTTTCTTCTTTAAAAAGTATTATAAGATTTTCTTGGGGAGGCAGAGACTGGAGGATCTGGGTTCGCAGCCAGCCTCAGCTCTTTCTCTCTCTCTCTCTCCCTGTCTGTCTGTCTGTCTCTCTCTCTACTTAGTGAGGCCCTCCGCAACTTCGTGAGACCTGGTTTCAAAATAAAGTATAAAAATATAGGGCCGGGGGTGTAGCGCGGAGGTAGAACGCCCCTGGGTTCAACCCCCGGTACCGCAAAAAAAAAAAAAAAGTATTATAAGGCTTTTATGTGAAGGCTAAAGAGGGTAATCATATATATATACATATATAATACATATATATATATATACATACATATATCATATATATGTATATATATGATTGTATACTTTGATATATATTTGACATCTATTTGTTTCTAATTTATGCTAATAGAGTAGCAAGTTGTGGCATACAAAGTTTTTGTTAACTTTCCCCTTCTCCATGATTTAACTCCTGTGTCCTTACAGATGAGGTATAAACTGAAGTAATTATGGAAAATACAATGTAAAGATACTTCTGAATAATAAGAATAGTTCATCAATTCCGTAAAAGTTGATATTTCACAACTCCATTAATAGATTTTTTGCTTGGGTATTTCCATTGTTTGAGAAGCTGCGTTCCTTTATGAACCAATTTAGACCTTTCCTACATGGTAGACATCAAATGAACTTACCTCGTGTGTCCTTGGGATCAGAAATCAACATAGGTCTGTTTTGATTAGAGCATTATGATTAAATACAGGTGGCTTCAAAACCCTGATCATGCCAATTGATAAAAGAAATCTATTTATCAATGTTTCTTTCCTAAGCACGTTTGGCAAAATGTTTAGCATACCCTGAAGTATTTTTCATGCTCTTTTAATGAAATAGAAACTTATAATTTGTATTATCCGGAATACAATTTCTTATTTAACAAAGGGATTCTATGTTTTTGTGGCTACATTATGCATTCCTTTCAGCTTTTAATTAGTTGTCCCCTGCTGTGCTGTTTTTTTTTCTTTCTGGCTGTGATACAGGTACCAGAGGACTCCCCCATTTCATCTGCATAGAAATTGTTAATATTTCTAGTTGAAAGCCTTCAATATGTTTTATAGGTTTAGATATAAGCAGGAACTATAGTGACTCCGAATTGCTTTTGCCCAAAGACCTGATCAGAGACAAAGCTAGGTACACCATTAGGAAGGTGTGTTTCCTGGAATATGAAGTAATTATAGGTACATCAAGCTATTCAGCTGAAATGAAAGGGAAGATGACAAAACTATAGGATATTTTCTCAAACAAAAAAGGTAAGGTTAAGATGTGGAAGTGGGTCACAAGGGAAAGATGCTACATAGAAAAAGGCATTTTAGGATTTCCTCACTGGTCGGCATAATTGTGCTCGAGCATAATATTTGGTTTTCTCTGCATTGTTACCAACTGAAAATGGCACTGACGTTTGGAAGGTAGAAAAATAATGGTTCAATTTCTTCAAGATATAGGCCAACTTGGATTACCTATTTTTCCTTGCATGAGTTTTGTTAGTTTATGTCTTTCAAGGAATTTGTCCATCAGTCTAAGTAATCAAATTTATAGGCTTACAGTTGTTCACAGTACTCTTTGCTATTGTTTTAATGTTCAGAGATCAGTAGTAACATTCCCTATTTCATTCCTGACATTGGTAATTGTTTTTAGCTAGGATAGAAGTTTATCAATTTTATTGATCTTTTCAAGAGCTATCTTGGAATTTTATTGATTTTTATCTCTTATTTTCCTTTTTGTTATTTTCTTCCATAATTTTTATAATTCATATTATTCTGCTTTCTTTATACTTAAATTGCATGGCTTTCTCTGGTTCCTTTTTTTTTTTTTTGGCGCTACTGGAGATTGAACCTAGAGGCATTCTACCTCCGGGCTATACCCCCAGCCCTATTTTTTATTCTTTATTTTGAAACAGGGTCTCCCTAAGTTGCAGAGGCCTCACTAAGTAGCTGAGGCTGGCCGCGAACCTGGATCCTCTGGTCTCAGCCTCCTAAGTACTGGGATTACAAGCATGCACCACCATGCCCGGCTTTTCTCTGGTTTCTTAAAGTGGAGGCATAGGTTATTATTTTAGATGTTTTTTCTTTTCAATGATGAAACCTTCCAGCATTATTTTCTCTGCATCCCACAAACTTGGATAAGTTGTATTTTTATTTATTTAAAATTATTTTTTGTTTTGGTTTGAAAACATGATATTTAATCTACAAATATTTGAGGAAATTACAACTATCTTTCTGCTATTGATTTCTATTTTAATTCTACTGAGAAAATACTTTTCATGATTTCTATTCTTTACATTGGTCAAAATATTTTTATAAAGCCCAGCATGTGGCTTATCTTGGTGAATGTTCTATGTGAATTTCAGAACAATGTACATTCTACTATTGTTGGATGCAGTATTCTATAAATATCAATTAAGTCAAGTTGATTTAGGTAAACTATATACTTACCGATACTGTGTCTTCTAGTTCTCTCAATTACCAAAGATGTTCAAATTTTCACTTAGAATAGTGAACTTATCTATTTCTTTTTTAAAAAGTTTATACTTTTATTAGTGCATTATAGTTTCACATCATAATGTAGTTCATAGTAATAGTGACATACATACACACAGCACATGGTGGGCTTTCCCCTGGCTCCCTCCCCACTCTCCCCCTTCCCCATACAGGATACTGAATTTGACACTGGTATTCACACATATGTACATAATGTCAGTAAAATTGATTCCTTCATTGATTCTCCCTCTCCCTTCCCACCTCCCCTGAGTCTAAGTCCCTAACTCCACTACAGTTTCTCCTCCATTATATAAAGTTCCTCTTAAATCCCAATTATTCCCTAGCTTTCACATATTAGAGAAAAAATATGACCCTTCACTTTCTGTGACTGGCTAACATAACATAATGTTCTCTGGGTCCATCAATTTTCCTGCAAATGACATTATTTTGTTCTTCTTTATTGCTGAGGAGAATTCCATTGTGTGTATAGCCCATAATTTTGTAATCCGTTCATCAGTTGATGTACACCTAGGTTGGTTATATTATTTGGCTATTGTGAATTGTGCTGCTATAAACATGGATATGCATATGTTACTATAATATTCTGATTTCAGTTCCTTTGGAAAGGTACCCAGGAGTGGTATAGCTAGATCATATGGGGGATCCCTTCCCAGTTTTCTGAGGAATCTCCACTCTGATCTCCATAGCATCTGCACTAATTTGCACTCCCACCAACAGTGTAAAAGAGTTCCTATTTCCCCACATTCTCACCAGCATTTATTGTTTTTTGACTTCTTGGTGATTGCCATTCTGATTGGGGTTAGATGGAATCTCAGAGTAGTTTTGATTTGCATCTCCCTGATTGCTTCTTTCAGTTCTATTTACCTTTGTTGCACACATTTTAACTCTCTGTTGTTAAGTGCATTCGTTTGAGATAGTTCTGTATTGGAGAATATACCTTTATTGTTATGTAATGTCCCTCTTTATTAATGGTAATTGTTTTTATTGAGAAGTTTGCTATGTGTGAAATTAATTATCCTACATTTCTTGGATGTTCTTTTTAGAAAAAAATAAATTTTTACTTTTGTATTCAAGTTTGGCAAATTTCCATTGACCTCTCTTTAAGTTCAATATTTCCTTTTTTACCCATGTCCTATCTACTAATGAGTCCATCAAAGTTACTTTTCATTTCGGATACAGTGGTTTCACCTTCTGGCATTCCCTTTTGCCTCTTTCTTACGATTTCTCTGTTTACATTATCCACATGTTCTTGCATGTTGTAAGCTTTTTTTTTCCATGAAAGCCCTTAACATCTTAATCATAGTTGTTTAAAATTCTGTCTGATAATTTCAACATCTGTGTCAAATGTAAGTGTGGACCGAAGCTTGCTTTTTCTCTTTAAATTGTGTTTTATCTTGCCTTTTGGCAGATCTTGTAATTTCTGGCTGAAAACCAGATCTGTATCAGGTAACAAGAAATGAAGTAAATAGTCTTGTAGTGAATAAATTTATAGTAATTTGACTAGGCGTTGGGATATATTTAATGTTTATTGTGGCTGTAGGTGCCAGAGGCTTCAAATTCCTCTAATGTCCTTGTTTTGGTCTCTCCTCTTGAGTCTGTACTTTCCTGAGCACTACTGAATCTTGTAATTCTTTTAACTATAATCTATTGTCATTATACAGATGGGTGAAGCATTTCCCATCTGTATTCTGACACAGGTACATGTAACCATCTTACATATTGTTTGTTACATAGCAACCAACATTTTAGAAGAAAATCTCTCATTAGTTTATGCAATATACCAATTAAAAGAATGACTTGCAGAAGTTTAATTAGCACGGCAGGTAAATAATGGTTTATTTACTACGAATTTGTTATTTAACCATGTAGACAATATTATATCCCGATATATCTTGACAGACAAAGAATATTAGTTTTCTGATAAACAATTTGAATTTTGGAATTTTTTTCTCTTCTTTCCCTTATTTAAAATTTTAAATAGATTTAATATTTTATTTATTTATGGGTTCTAATATAATAGTCAATACATTCATACAATATGTGATGATTAAATAAAGGTGATTACTGTTTCTATGAGAAATATAATTTCTATAAAGAACTCTTTTATTTAGATTTTTAAATGTATAATTAATTGTTGTAGACTATAGTAGCCATACTGTGCTATAGAGCATTAGAACTACTTGGTACCTATTATCTACCCTCTCTCTATCCCATCTCCTCCCTACTCTTCCTAGCCTCTAGTCACCTTTATTCTACTCTACTTCTTTCTTCATACTTGTATTGTTGCATTGTAATTATACAGCATAATGAGTGTCAAAGCGATACATTCATACATGCATGGATCACTTGGTGTGTTTCCTTCTACATCCCACCTTCTCCCTCCTCCCACACACATGCTAGTGAGATTTGTAGTGATACCTTCACATATGGACATTTGTATTAGGATTACTTCGTTGTTTTTGAGTTGTTTGAGTTCCTTATATATTCTGGATATCAACTCCTTTTCACATGAATAGTTTACAAATATTTTCTCCCATTCTGTAGGTTGTCTCTTCACCGTGATTGTGTCCTTTGCGCTGCAGAAGCATTTTAGTTTGATATTATCCCATGTATCCAGTTTTGCTTTTGTTGCCTGTGTTTTTAGGGTCTTATCAAAAAAGTCTTTGCCTTTCCCAATATCTTGAAGTGTTCCCCTATGTTTCCTCCTAGTACTTTCATGAACTTTTTGACACATTTTATTCTTTGCATTTACTCTTAGTCATTAGGTATGCTGAGCAAAAAGTCTTAAGTAATATGAATAATTTTATTTGACATCTTGATCTGTTATTTGGGAAATATTAAGTACTTCTTAATTTGCAATATTGATTTTTCTGTAGCAATTTATTCTAACTAGATTAAGTTTAAACTCTGAAAGCAATTAGTTAGAGATTATTATTTAATAAATCATTTAGAAATAATTATTTATTAAACCATTTAAGAAAATGACATAAAGAAGTAGGGTCTTTGCAACAAGAAAGAAAGAAGAAAAAGACAGAGAAGTGTTCTCTACCCTCTCAATCCTGCATATGCTTGTCTATGACAAAAGCAGTGACCGAAATATCTATAAAGTCTTGATGCAGAGTTTTTCCTTCTTATAACCCAAGTCCAACCTAAGCAGTACAAGGAAATCCATAGAGGGTTCACACACTTTGCATAACACAAACAAAGGTCTGAAAATGCTCTGTAAATGGACTGCATAACAGTTATGTTTTAAAAGGAAAGAAAAGAGGAGCTCAGGATGTGTTTGACATACTCTTCAATGTTGAATAGTTTTACTCAATTACAAATTCGTAATATGATTGAGCACCTTTCCATTTCAAAATATGTTGTAAAGTTCACATTTATCAAGTTTTGTAAGGTAATATTATTCTCTGATTATAAAAAAGGTTATCATAAAATAAAAACAAGTAGTCTTAACATTTATATTAAAATATTCAGAAATTGGTATATTATATTTTGATTTTAGTACAATTATTGTGGCAAGTATGGTTATACCATCTGGAATTTTTCATCTAATACAATTTATCATGCTACAAGAAAAGCTGGATAATCAAATGATGGTTTCATAAATGAAATAAGGAAATGTTGAAAAGATTATATGTAGAAATGGTACTACGATTAGAAAATGGTGAAAAAAGAATTACTCTTCCCAGAGCAACCAAAGATATATTTGAGGCTTTGGGATAAAAAAACAAACGGAAGACAGAAAGTTTATTAATAAAAACCCAAATGTCTTCTAATCTTAATGTTATAATAAAATAAACAATTTTAGTTCCATATTTATTAGCTGATATACATTAAAGTGCTCTCTACTGACATATTTGAAAATGTGTTATGTTACTGGCTGTCATTTCACTACATGGTATACAAACTAATTTCTCAAAATTTATACATTTTTACTTCTGCAAATCCAGATTAATAATAACAACCTTGCTTATGTGAAAACTAAACACAGGAAACACCTGCAGGACAGTATTTGTTTCTGTAGGGAAGTGAAACCATTTATCATAAATTTAATGAAAGGAAACCAGGATGATGTTTTATACTTATTAAAGCATAAAAATTCTTACCTAAAGCTTTCATACACCAGACTTTCTTATTCCAAAGGGCAGGCCGTTTTCTAATGTGCTTATTATTTGACATAAATTCAACCTCCACAGTTTCACCAATTACTTCATCTCTCAAAAGAATGAATATCTCACCAGGATTCTGTAAGGAAAAATATAACACAAGCATTTGAAAAAGTTTACCTTAACCAAAGAACCCATTCCATTTATCAGTGATAAAGGTTATATGCTATCATCGAATAAGTCTTTTATTCTGTTTATATTTTCAATCATATTCAGAAATAAAATATTTAAGTATAATTCTCACTACATTTTAAATTTACCAATTTGTTGTCTACCCAATGCTCTTTTTTCCTCAATACCAAAGCCACTCCCCTTTCCTCTCACCTCTTCCTGCTCCCTAAACCATGTACAAACATCACTTCAGATCAGCAGAGAACTGTAATTCAATTGTTAACCAAATCCTTTCCCAAATCTCATTCCTTCCACATTTTAGAACTTGGCTTCTTTATCTATAAATGAGAACATCTAACAAGTTTAACTGTAAGACCTCTTTCCATTTCAATACAGTGAACATTTTTTAATGTCTACTAGTTTTATATATCCATGGAGGTTTTTGAGTTGACTAACAGTATTAATCTACAAGTTTCAAGAGATAATTAAGTTGGAAAAGCTAAATTTGTGTATATGAGGTAAAAATGTTATTAAAGACTTCCTTTTGGGAAAAATCCAGAAAAAAATACTAGAGATAAAAAAATTGGAGTTGATACAGAGAAAAGGAAAGAGTAAATGTTTTCACTAAACTCACTGGATCTATTTTATACTAGGTATTATGGTAAGCACTTTCTAAATAAAGATATTTCCTTTAAAGTCCTTTAATCATACCTGAAACACACACACACACACACACACACACACACACACACACACACACACACACCTCAAAACCAAAATGAAGAAGTCTATTAATTTTTCCTTTTACTAACAGGGTAACTACTACATATGATTACTTTCTGAATACTATCTCATTTACAAATCCACACTATTCTTCACCTCATGCTAACCCTTTGAAAAATAAAATGTTATTTTCATGATATCCCAGATGTAATGGTTTGCATTTAGAATGTCCCCTTAACCCTTATGGAAACAAGGTAGCAATGTTGGAAGTGGAGCTTGGTTCTAAGGAGGCATCCCTGGAGGTGTGGCCTTGGGGATTATATGTGGTTCTCTCCACCCCCTGCTCTCTCTCTCTGCCTCCTGCCTTTCTGATGTGAGAGGGGAGCTTTACATGTACCTGCGCTCTCTCTCTCTCCACTTCTTGCTGCCATGCCTTGGGCTCCACAGATGCCAGCCTCAGCCTTAAATAGACTGAACCCCAAATCTCCCAAAACTGTGAACAAATAAATCTTCCTTCCTCTAAATTGTGTGGTCAGTCGTTTTGGATCAGAGCAGTAAGAATGTTGAACAAGACATAAGATATCACCTTTCAAAGACTTTCTTCAAAATCATACTAAATTTCATCCTTACACGAAACAGGAACACCATTTCTATACCCTTATAAAGTCATGTTTATCAAAATGTCATTAGTTCCAAAATTCTCTTATTTAAGTGATAACTCCCTAAGCATGAGTCACACATTAATAAAATACACATCTTAATGCTCTGTACCAATGAGTTTCTACAACTAGCACGTTGATGTTACCAAATAATTTCAACTGACACACAGATCTATTTTAGGCATTTTCACCAAAGTCTACTCCCAAATATTTGTCCATAGGATATTTTGAACTAACTTTCCCCTTGACAATTAAGTCACACATTGAGGAAAGATCCTATATCAAAGGAACTAGCAGGGTTCCACCTATCGCTCCTGCCCCCACATGCAACATGTCAGAAGGTCAGGAATCTGAACCCTGCTGTTGCTCCTGTCTGTGACCTCCTCCTCTCAGGCCTCTCTTCTAACACCATTCTTTAGTTCCTTTTGTTTCTCTTAACCTGTCACCTCACCTTGAATCTTCAGTCCAATAATGGCTTCCCATTCGCTTTGGCTTCATTCCTCAAAACCCTCTGTTTCAAAGTTCTTCAGAGTTCTTTTCCATCCTTGAGCCACTCCTTGTTTAACTTTGACTTTGCTCTTTGCAAAGTTGGTAAGCACAGGTGTACTCTCCAAATGTTTTATTCACCCAGGCAACTCATTCTCATTCATGAGTGTCCACACAGGCTACTTCTTATGCATCAGATTCACTCCTTAACAGAGGGCAGGACACCACCTTTCCACCATTTCCAGAGAAAAATTCTGAACAAAAGACAAGCATACTGACCGCCCCACAGGAGGGACTTCCATCTTCATTTGTACCCAAGGCTGCTTCATGGGCTTACGACCTGAACAGTCTCCCAGGGCCCCATGCTTAGAAGGCCCTGAACTTGGTTTAACATTCTGCTGTTGCTGCCCTGAAATGCTTAATAACTTGAACAAAAGGCCTTGCATTTTCATTTTGTACTGCAAATTAGGCAGTTGGTCCTCTTTGTATATCATGTTGCCATGCTATTTAGTTCCATTTCTTTTCTCTTTCTCTCTATACTTAGGCTCTCCATCAAGGTCCAAATCAGGTTTCATAAGCTCCACAAAATCCTCCCTGTAATTACAGCTCAGAAGGAGTTTCAGAACTTTTAGGGTACCTACTGGGCATTGCATATCCATACCCTACACTTGACCACTGCTAAGTCATGCCCTCTACTCTGTGAGTTCACATCTGTCTTGGCTTGCTGGCTGGATTTTATATAGCCTGAGAGTGGTTTTTCTCATATGATTGTGGCATCTAATAAGACTTAAGCATATAAAAGATAATCTACATAATTTTTAAAATTAAGATAAAATAAATTTCTAAAAATATGACATTTTTAAATCAAGATGCACAGCTCTATTCCTTTCCACCCTCCACTTCATCTACTCCCTGAATCTCCTGCAATTAACAGCTTGGTTGGGAGGAAGACCCATCCTCAAATATATGGATAAATTTAGCTCAATGGAGAAAGTATTAGCACATTAAAATGGTCATAACTTTAATCATTATTTAAATGATTAAATTTAATCATTTAAACATTGTTGACTGCTTTGGACTCTTCTGTGTATCCCTAAGCTGGGTCTGAGAATTCAGAAAGAACAGATCATGATAACTCTCACTTCCAAACTCTAAAATTTTGCTGCATTAGTCATAAACCTTTAGACCTAAACTAAAGGGATGAAATTTGGTTTGCAATGTAACATGTGGGTAGTGAAGTTTCCGGTTTTGTGGGGGTGGGTGTCTTTAGCCGTAAATTATTTAAAAAACACAGGCAGAAGGAGATTTTGTTCCCAGTACACCATGTTACCTTACCATGGCTTTTTTAGTGGCAATGGCTCTTTTCATATATTCATGACTGCTTTAGTAGGCACAATCTTAACAAGCATAGCTGAACAGTCTTGGCAAGCCAGGACTTTACAGGTTTCTGCAGTTGACATGGATATTGCCCATGATAGCAGAGCAGAATTTGATTAGGCAATAGTTCCAAATTTGGTTGCTAATCCTCCTCACTTCAGAATCAACTGGAAAGCTTTTAGAGCTCTCAGTGCCCAGGATATAATAGATCATGTATATCTGAATCTTTAGAGGTAGAAAACAGATGTTATGGTTTTAAAAAATTTCTCTTGTAGTTGCAAATACTAGTTTGTAGTCCTATACTTGTTTGAGACCTACTTGATTAAAAAAAAAAAAGATGTCTTTTGGCTACTGTGTAAAACCTCATAACAAAAGAGCAGCATATCAGAACATTTCAGCCATCAATGCACACAATCATCTTTTGCTGAGTTTACTATGCTTCAAATAAATCACAGGACTAGGCTTTAAGTTAAGATTATCATGAACTGGTTTGTGATTTGGCATCAGAAATAAATGGGCAATGCTGATAGCGTCTGCATGTTATTTTAAATTAAATTCAAGGCCAAGGGATGAACTGGTAAGGATGTGATCTCTAAGATGTTTATGGTCCTTAAGAGTTATGTCCTTTCATGTAATCTCAGGGCATCTCCAGATTTGGGGATCACATACTTTGTCGTCTGTCTAATGGCTTTGGAGACTCATGATGGTTTCAGTCACAGAAGTGAGTCAAAAAACAAGTTATATAAATGAAGGCCTTTGTTATGGAATATGCCATGTTCTAGGATCAAGATAGAAAAACAATTTAATGAAATAAATACAGACTCAACACCAATAAAGTCCACTCAAAAGGTCTTTTTGTCATATTATGACTTTAAGAACTAAATTTGTTCAAGAAATCAACGAGTGACTGAATTTTTTTTTTTTTTTGCGGTACCAGGGATTGAACCCAGGGGCGTTCTACCTCCGCGCTACACCCCCAGCCCTATATATATTTTTTTATACTTTATTTTGAGCACCGGGCGTGGTGGCGCACGCTTGTAATCCCAGTACTTTAGGAGGCGGAGACCGGAGGATCCCGGTTCACGGCCAGCCTCAGCTCTCTCTCTCTCTCTCTCTCTCTCTCTGTCTCTCTC
>PVJS01026850.1:5650-26787 GCA_004027185.1 Glis glis | reverse complement strand
ATAAAGCATAAAAAATAGGGCCGGGGGCGTAGCGCGGAGGTAGAACGCCCCTGCGTTCAATCCCCGGTACCGCAAAAAAAAAAAAAAAAGACAATGATCCACTCTTGATACTGTGCAACTTACGGTCTGTTAAATAGATGAAATCTAGTCTTCTCACCTGCCCCAGTGTTGCTCATCTGTGTGTTTATTGCCCCTTCCAAGAAGATTGGATTGCAGTAGATCTGAATGGCGTCCTGGAACCCTCTCGTCATAAACTCTCCAGCTGTTTCAAATACGCATTGGGTTTGATTACCCCTGAAAGGAATTACTGTACAGAGAAAGGCAAATAGGACTTCAGTGTAGAATTTGTGATCAAATAATTGTAGAATCAAACATGTATTTTAACTTTTCTGAAAGGGTAAAACAATTAAGGTGAGTGTTGTATTCCAGGAAAGTGATCAAATAAACATCTTTTTTTATTTCCCTGCTAGAAAATATATTAAAGGTGGAATACTATTAAGGATTAAAGCATAGGGCACATTGAGTTGTGGTCTAGAGATGATAGATACTTGGCACCCTCCCTGCTCACCACCTGGAACACGGCCGTGATGCCTCGGTCTGAGCCTATGATTTGAAGTCAGGTCCCTTAAATCTTCAGATTTAAAGATGGCTAAGTTGTAGGATACGTCTCAGATTGATTGGGAATTTTAATTGTTTTTAGGAAGAAATTTAAAACACGTTCAGGTGAAACGGTGCGCCTCATAGACCTTCTGGAAGAAGGACTGAAACGTTCCATGGACAAATTGAAGGAAAAAGAAAGAGACAAGGTAATGCAAGGCATTATTGGCATGACATGGACTGTGTATTGAATTGTGATTTTTACTGTTGGTGTTCTTTGGAAAACGGGACAAACTGTAGGCATCAACCCACTTAGGTCAGGTTTACTTTGCTCAAATTTTATTGCATGGTAAGCTTGCTTCATGAATTATGCTGGGCACTTTCTGTGAAAATACTGTTCTTGCCTATTACCAAAGGGCATGGCTTTTTCCTCCTTTGGTGTATACTATTGCTGCTTTTTATTCAATTTATTTTTTTTAACTGATAAAAATTTTACCTTACAGGGTACCATGTGATGTTTCAGTACATGTGTGAATTTTTTTTTTTTGTTTTTTGTGTGGTACTGGGGATTGAACCCAGGGGCATTCTACCTCTGAGCTACACCCCAGACCTATTTTATTTTTTATTTTGAAATGGGGTCTGAATTGTGGAGGGCCTCACTAAATTCCTGAGGATAGCCTTGAACCTGTGATCTTCCTGTCCCAGCCTCCCAAGTACTGGGATCACAGGCATGTACCGTGACCATGCCCAGCTGTGTGATGATCAGGCTAAACATATATCTATGTGCTCAGACTTGTATCATTTCTTAGTGGCGAAAACATTCAAAATCCTTTTGTAGCTTTTTGAGATGTACAATACATTATCATTAGTTATACTCATTCTAGCACACCAGAATGTCTTATTCGTATGTAATTATAAGTGCACATTGGTTAATATCTCCATATCCCATTCCCTGCCCCAGGCTCTGGTAACCATCATTCCACTCAAACGGGATGACTTTTTTTAGATTCTGCAGGAGTCAGATCATACAGCCCTTGTCTTTCTGTGCCAGGTTTGTTTCATGTAACAGAGTGATCTCCAGTTTCGTCCACATCGTTGCAAATGACTAGATTTCATGACTATAGTCCATTGTCTGCCACATTTTCGTTACTAATTCATCAGTTGACAGACACTTAGGTTGTTTCCATGTTGGGTTGTTTCCATGTTCTGGCTGTTGTGAACAGTGCTGTAGTGAATCTGAGAGTGCAGTTGTTACTTCCGCATACCAATTTCATTTCCTTTGGATCTATATTCAGTATTGAGATTGCTTGATTATGTGGTAATATTTTCTGTTTTTTGAGAAACCTTTGTGCAGTTTTTTGTAATGGCTATACTAATTTATATGCCCACCAATAGTGTGCAAGGGCTCCCTTTTCTCCACTTTCTGGAGGCATTGTTAAATTTGGGGATTGAACCCAGGGGCATTCTGCCTCCAAGCTATACACCCCCAGCCTTTTTTTTTTTTTTTTTCCTTTTCCCTTGCCCTTCTATTTTGAAACAGGGTTTTGCTGAGTTGCTGAGGCTGGCTTGGAACCTACACTCCTCCTGGCTCAGCCTTCCAAGTACTGGGATTATAGGCGTGCACCACCACGCCTGGCATGCTTTTTTTTTTAATAGTAGCTATTCTAAGTGGAGTGAGGTGGTACTTCATTGTGTTTTTTTATTTGTATTTGCCTGATGATATATGACTTTGAGCATTTTTTTTCATATACTTGTTGACCATGTGTATGTCTTCTTTTGAGAAATGTGTAATCAGGTGTTTTGCCTCTGTGTGTGTGTGTGTGTGTGTGTGTGTGTGTGTGTGTGTGTGTGTGTGTGTTATTGGGGGTTGAGCCCAGGGCATTCTACCTCCAAGCCACACCCCCGACCCTATTTTATTTTTTTGAAACAGGGTCTTACTAAGTTGCTGAGAGCTTCGCTAAGTTGTTGAGGCTGTCCTCAAACCTGCAATCCTCCTGTCTCAGCCTCCTAAGTATTGGGATTACAGGAGTGCTCTACCACACCCAGCTTTTACTCATTTTTAAATTGGATTATTTAGGCTTGTTTTGGTATTCAGTTGTTTGAATACTTATATATTCTATATACTAACACATTTTCAGATACATAGTTTGCAAATATTTTCTCCCCTTCTTTGTTTCCTCTGAGTGTCTTCTGCTGTGCAGAAGGGTTTTAGCTTGATGTTGTTGTACCATTTGTCCTATGTTTGTTTTTGTTGTCTGGTCCACAAAGTCCTTGGCTAGTCTAGTGATCTGAAACATTTCTCCTAGTTGGTTAAAAATGCCTTTAATCCATTTAGAGTTGATTTTTTTCCTCACCTGGTGGGAGGTGGTAGTTAAGTGATGTTTTCATTCTTCTGCATGCAGGCATTGAAATTTACCAGTACCATTTATCAAAAAGACTGACCTTTATTCACTGTGTGATCATAGCACCATTGTGAAGAATCAGTTAACTCTAAAGGTTGGGAGTACAGTTCTGTGGGAGAGCACTTGCCTAGCATGTGCAAGGTCCTCGTCAGGCCTCAGCACTGCAAAGTTGGCTGTAGGTGTGTGTGTTTATTTCTAGGTTCACATACATTTATCTGTGTATGGTTTTATGCCAATATCATACTGCTTTGATTAGTGCTGCTTTGTATTATATTTTTGAAAACATGTAAGTGTAACGCCTCCTTTTTTTGTTGTTGCTGCTACTGTTTTTGGCTGAAGAATGCTTTGGCCAATTCGTGTTTTTTTGATAGGCCCATATGAATTTTAGTAATGTTTTTTCTAAATCTACAAAGAATGTCATTGGTTTTTTTGGTAGGCCTTCCATAGAGCCTGTAAATTGCTTTGAGTAGTATGGATATTTTAACCATATTGATTATTCTACTCCATAAACATGCACTATCTTCCCGTTTTTCTGTGTTTTCTTCTATTTCTTTTGTTAGGGTTTCATGATTTTCATTAAAAAATCCTTCACTTTTGTTTTCAGTTCTGTTGTTATATCTTTCTAAATAAATCAAGCTTAGATCTGCTGAGTCCAGATGGTACCTGGAAAAATAAATAACCTTGTTTTCAAACCTTAAGTCAATGTTAATAATAAATATTAACAGTAAAGTTATCTTTAAAAACTTGCAGCCAGTCGTGGTGATGCACGCTTGTAATCCCAGTACTTGGGAGACAGACAGGAGGATCACAGGTTCGTGGCCAGTCTCAGCTACTTAGTGAAGCTCTCTGCAATTTAGTGAGACCCTGTTTCAAAATAAAGAATAAAAAATAGGGCTGGGGGTGTAGCTCAGAGGTAGAATGCCCCTGGGTTCCCCAGTACAGGGGAAAAAAAACTTTCACTTGGATTTAAGTTTATTCCTAGGCAATTATTTTTGTAGCTATTGTAAATGTGATTGCTTTTTTTTATTTCTATTTCAGATTATTGGCTGTTGGTGTATCTTTTTTTAATGTTGATTTTTGTATCCTGCAACTACGCTGAATTGGTTTATTCTAACTTTTTAGTGAATTCTTTGGAGCTCTCTGTATATAAGATTATGGCATTTGCAATGACAATTTGACTTCTTTCCAATTTGGATGTCCTTTATTTTTTTTTCTCTTACCTGCTTGTTCTTAAAAGGAGTTCCAGTGCTATGCTGAGAAAAACAAAAGTGGTGCAAGTAGACATCCGTGTCTTGCTCCAGATCTTAGAGAACCCTTTCAGCTTACCCTTTGGTATGCTATTAGCTGTTGGCTTATTATATTTGACTTTTACTATCTGTATATCTGGTACATTCCTCCTATGGTGAATGTGTTCAGAGTTTTTATGTTGAAGAGTTGTTGAACTCTTTCAAATACTTTTTGTGTATCTATTGCAATTGTACATTTTGTTCATGTGGTATATCACTTTTTGATTTGCATATGAGGAACCCTCTGCATCCCCGGGGTAAATCCTGCTTGATCATGGTAAATAATCTGTGTCTGTGTGTGTGTGTGTGTGTGTGGTGCTAGGAATGGAACCCAGGGGTGTTCTACCTCTGGGATACACCCCCAGACCTATTTTATATTTTATTTGGAAACAGGGTCTCACTAAGTTGCTGAGAACCTCACTAAGATGCTGAAGCTGGCTTTGATCCTCCTGTCTCAGCCTCCCAAGTACTGGGATTACAAGTGTGCGCCACCTCACCCTGCATGAATAATTTTTTTCTTTTTTTACGGTACCGGGGATTGAACGCAGGGGTGTTCTACCTCCGCGCTACGCCCCCCAGCCCTATTTTTTATACTTTGAGACCGGGTCTCACGAAGTTGCGGAGGGCCTCACTAAGTAGAGAGAGAGAGAGAGAGAGAGCTGAGGCTGGCCGCGAACCTGGATCCTCCGGTCTCCGCCTCCCAAAGTACTGGGATTACAAGCGTGCGCCACCACGCCCGGCTATTAGTTATTCTTTAAATATTTGGTAGAATTTAGTAGTGAAAACATACCTTTTCTTTAATGGTAGGGCTACTTACTGATTCAATCTTACTTTTCATTCTTGGTGCATTTAGGTTTTTTGTGGTCATGATTCATTTGTGGTAAGGTGTGTGTCCAGGAATTTGCACTTCTAGATTATCAAATAGATCGTGTGCCATTGGGTATAGTGAGTTGTGATGATCCTTTGTATTTCTGTGGTGTCAAGTTGTAGTGTCTCCCTTTTTGTCTTTGAGTCTTCTCTCTCTTTTTTTTATGCGATCAAAGAGTGTCAATTTTATCTTTTCAAAGAATCAACTCTGAGTTATTTTTTTGTACGTGTGTGTGGTACTGGGATTGGGGAGGGGGCTCTGCCTCTGAGCTACACCCTCTCCCAGCCCTGTTTTATTTTTATTTGAAACAGGATCTAAATTGCTGAACTGGCCTCCATCCTGCTGTCTCAGCCTCACAAGTACTGGGGGATTACAGGTGTGCACCACTACGGCCACCTGTTGATTTTTTGTTTTGTTTTCGTCTCTATGTCATTTATTTTTGTTTTGTTTTGTTTTGTTTTGGGCCCAGTACTGGGGATTGAATCTGTTGCCTCCCACATGCTAGGCCAGTACTCTATCAGTGAGCTACATCCACAGCCCTTTTTATTGTATTTTGAGACAAGGTCTTAATAAGTTGCCAGCTGGCCACAAACTTGCTATCTTCCTGTCTCAGCCTCCCAAGTACTAGGATTACACGCATACGTGACCATGCCCAGCTCAAAAAATATTTTAATGTCCTTGATTTCTTCCTTGATCCATTGGTTATTCAAGAGTAAGTTGTTAATTTTCATTTATTTGTATAGTTTGCAAGGGGTTTTTTTATTGGGTGCATTGTAATTTTACATCATATTGGTGTACAGAGTGTCAAAAATACATGCACACAACTCTTGTTGCCCTCCCCACTGGCCCCCCCTTCACCCAGCAAGTCTTTGAGATTGGAATTGGCAATTTTGTATATGTTCATAGCATCATTTCTACTATGCATTCTTTATGACTTAGTTACCCCCCCTTTCCTTAATCCCCCTGTCATTCCTTGGAGTCTCTGCTCATCTATCTGATGTTGCTCGTATTTCCAAATATCTCTCTAGCTTCCACATGAGAGAACATACATCTACTCATTCTTTGGGACTTGCTGTATACTCACTTATTATAATTTTTGAGTTCCATCCATTTTCCTGAGCCTTCTTTATGGCTGAATAAAATTCCATTGTGTGTATATTCCGTTCATCCATTGGTGGACACCTAGACTGTTCCATAATTTGGCTATTGTCAGTTGTGCTGCCATGAACATGGATATGCAAGTAGCATTATAATATTCTGATTTCATTTCCTTTGGAGGATGCCCAGGAGCACTTCACTGGGTCTTATGATAGTTCTGTTCCCAGTCTTCTAAGAAACCTCCACACTGATTTCCAATGCAGTTTTACTAGTTTGCAGTCCCACCAATGTAATAGGGTTCCTATTTCCCCACATCCTCGCCAGCATTTATTATTGCTTGTAAGGTTTTTCTTGTTCTGATTTCAGCTTTTCTTAAAATTTGTTGAGACTTGTTTTGTGGCCTTGTCGTGATCTCCTGGAGAATGTTCCCTATGTTGTTGTTTTGTGGGTGCATTCTGCAGCCATTGGATGGAATATTCTATAAATGTCTGGGTGGGGCCATCTGATCGAGTGTTGCAGTGTAAGTCTGCCATTGCTTTGGTGTCTTTTCTATTGGATGATCTGTCCATTGCTGCATGTGGGAAGTTAAAGTTCCCTTTTTTTATTCTGTTGGATTGTATCTTTTTGTCTAGGTCTGTTAGTTCTTGCTTTATATCTCTGGGCACTCTAATATTGGATGCATATAAGTTTAGGATTTTTACTTACTCTTGCCAACTCGATGCCTGGTCACCATCGTTCCATATTGACCGACCTTCTCTCTTTACTGCTTTTGGTTTAAGCCCTACTTCATCTGACATAAGCATGGGTACTCCTTTCTTTTGGCTTCCGTTAGCATGGCATATCTTATTCTACTCCTTTACTCTCGGTCTGTGTGTATCCTTAGAAGTGAATGGATTTCACTTTTTTATGGTACTGGGGTTTGAGCCCAGAGGCATTCTACTTTTGAGGTACACCCCTGTTTTGAAACAGGGTCTCGCTAAGTTGTTGAGCCTTGCCTTGAACCTGTGATCCTTTTGTCTCCCAAGCAGTGAGATTACAGGTGTGCACCATCATACCTGAAGTGGATTCCTATAAGCAACATATAATTGGGTCTTCTTGTTTTCAGTCATTTACATTGAAGTTGTTTATTGATAGGTAAGGCCTTACTATGGCCATTTTATAACTTGTTCTTTAGTTTTATTGTAGTTCTTTTAGTGTGTGTGTGTGTGTTACTGAAGCTTGAACTCAGGGGCATTCTACCTCCAAGCTACACCCCCAGTCCTATTTTTTAATTTTTTAATTTTTTTTTTTACTTTTTATTAGTGCATTGCAAACATACATCATGAAGGATTTCAGGGTGGTTGACGTATACATGCACTCATCGGTCAATTAGCCCTTCCCAATCCCCACCCCCTGCCTCCCCCCTCCCTCCTTCCCGTTTTCAGCATAGTAGTTGATTTTGATATCTGTGTAAGTCCAGCCTGTGCTCCAGTTTGTTTCCCTCTCCTTCCCTCCCATCTCCCCTAGTTAGTTCACCTTCTTCACTCATCTGAGGTTTTCTCTCTTTGTCTGTGGTCCCTCCTGTGCAGGGTCGTGGCTCATCGTCCCCTGACCTCAGCACTGGGGTACTATGGGGTGGGGCCAGGGGCTCCCCCCCCACGTCCCCAGTGCTGGGGTGAGCGGTTCTCCGCGGACGGGGCCAAGGGCTCACCCGCCCCGTGTCCCCAGCGCTGGGGGAAGGGGTTCTCTGGGAGTAGGGCCGAGGGCTCATCCGCCCCGCATCCCCAGTGCCGGTGGGGTGTCTCCGGGGGTGGGGCTGGGGGCTCCCCCTCCCTGCGTCCCCAGTACCGGGGTGAGGGGTTCTCTGGAGGCGGGGCCAAGGGCTCACCTGCCGCACATCTCCAGCACCGAGGGGAGTGGTTCTCCAGAGGCGGGGCCAAGGCCGCCCGCATCCCTGGCACCGTGGGGGGTTCCGGGGACAGGGCCCAGGGCTCCCCTGTCACGTGTCCCCAGTGCCGGGGTGAGGGGTTCTCCAGGGGCGAGGCCGAGGGCTCACCCACCCCGCATCCCCAGCACTGGGGGGAGGGGTTCTTTGGGAACAGGGCCAAGGGCTCACCCGCCCCATGTCCCCAGCGTCAGGGTGATGGGTACCCTGGGGGTGGGGGCCAAGGACTCACCACCCCACATCCCCAGTGGTGGCGGGGCTGTCTCCCGGAGCGGGACCAAGGGCTCACCCACCCCGCGGCCCCAGCGCCGGGAGGAGGGATTCTCTGGGGGCAGGGCCAAGGGCTCACCCGCCCCACTTCCCCAGTGCCAGGGTGAGGGGTTCCCTGGGGGTGGGGGCCAAGGACTCACCCACCCTGCATCCCCAGCACTGGGGGGGTGTCTACCGGAGCAGGACCAAGGGCTCACCCACCCCGCGTTGACAGCACCGGGGGAAGGGCTTCTCCATGTCCCCAGAGCTGGGGTTCTCTGGGGGTGGGGCTGAGGGCTCACCCTCCTCATGTCCCCAGCACCAGGGAGAGGGGTTCTTTGGGGGCAGAGCCGAGGGCTCACCCGCCCTGCATCCCCAGCACCGGGGGAGGGGTTCTCTGGGGATGGGGTTAAGGACTCGTCCTTCCTGTGTCCCCAGTGCTGGGGGGAGGGGTTCTCCAGGGGCGGGGCCACATGCTCATCTACCCCACGTCCCCAGCACAGGGGTCTCTGGGGGCAGGGCCAAGGGTTCAACCGCCCCATGTTCCCTGCGTCAGGGGGGAGGGGGTCTCTGGGGGCAGGGCCAAGGGCTCACCCGCCCCTTGTCCCAGCGCTGGGGGCGTCTCCGAAGAGCCAAGGGCTCGCCCACCCCGCATCCCCAGTGCGGGAGGAGGTCTCTGGGGTCGGGGTCAGGGGCTGACCCGCCCGTGTTCTCTGTGCTGAGCCGCTGGGGAGGGGGCCATGTCTCCTCTACATATGTCCTCAGTTCTGGGGTCTTCCAGGATGGTGTTGGGCTGCTCATGGGGGATGTGGCTTACTGGCTCCTGTTGTTGGAGTTGGGCTGCTCCTGTGTATGGCCACCTCTTGTCTCTCCTCATGGCACTTGTTGCAGGGGCAGAGGCTCATGGCCCACCCCTTGATACCACCGTCATTGTAGGTGCGGGTCTGGATTGATTTGGGGTTCATCATGTTCCGGAGTTGGTCGGTTTCTATGGTGGTCTATAGTTGCTGGTTTCACATGGATCTGCTGTCTCTTTGCTGTTGGTCTCCGGGAGTTTCGGTGTAGGTATGGCCCTGCATTTTCGTTGCTGAGCTCTTCCAGGGGGCCATGCTGTGTTCATCCAGATCTTCAGTGCTGTGCTATTGTGTGCCAGTGCTAGGCTACTCCAGGGAGCCATGTTTCACCCGCTCTTTTTTTCTTGGTGTTGGGGTGCTCCTATGCCTGGCCGCCTCATCCATGTCTCTCCGCGTCACTTTCTCTGTGGGGGCTGAGGTTCATGTCCCACCCTTTGCAGTCGCTGCCATTGTATGTGTGGATTTTGTTCAACTTGGGCTTCATCATGGTCCAATGTCAACTGCTTTCGATGGTGGACTGTAATCTTTGGTTTCACAAGAATCAGCTGTTTCTTTGCTGGAGGATTCCAGGGGCCACAGTGCTGGCGTGGCTCAGCCAAGATGGCGCCTTTGTCTTGGCTCTCCGCTTACTAGGTGAGATGCTTTGAGCTCCCTACCTCCCTCCGCTCCTTCCACTAACTCACAGTCCTCTGCACTTTGGCTCTCATTATTTTGTTGAGTTTTGGCTGTCCAGCTTTTCTTGTCAAGAAGCAGTCTTCCTACCATCTGGGCTCTGATTCTCAGAGCCCCGGCGACATGCTGCCTCTCTCTTTCCCATCATCTCGGTTCTCCCCTGTAAGGCCTCTTTGGCTCTAGCCAGCTCCTGCTCCTACTGTGCCAACTGTGGCCGAGAGGACCTCGCAGCCTTGCTGCCCTGAGACTCCTCCATGTCCTTGGCCAACATCTCCTTCATCTGCTTCCTGGAGCCAGGACACCTCTTCCCGCAGGAGCACAGGCTGGCTGCAATCGCCATCTGCTGGAGCCGGGGGTGCCCCGGTGTGCATCTGCGCAAAGCTCTCAGGCTGCGGCCTGATAGTCACATGGGCCCTGCCCAAATAAATATTTAAAAATGGTTGAAAGACCTCTGGGCACCAGGGTGCGGGCAGGAGAGAGTGCTGGGGAGCAATAAGCTGTCTCCATGCCGGGCCCAGCAGTGACCAGTGCCCGGAGCTCTGTGGCCGCGGCCATAGCAGCGCCTTCCAACTCGTCCTCTTCGCAGGCTCCCAGCCGGGACGCAGCTAAGGCCCCAGCCCCGCAGCCCTCCTCCCCTCCCTACTTTTCTTGTTAAGAGGCGGTCTTCCCGCCACTCAAGTTCCGATTTTCGGAGTGCCGGCAACACGCTTCCTCCCTTCATCTCACTCACCCGTGTTCTGTGGATCTGGTTCGACATGGATTTCATAGTCCGATGTCGACTGCTTTCGATGGTGGACTATAATCACTGGTTTCACAAGAATCAGCTGTTTCTTTGCTGGAGGATTCCTGGAGCTGCGGTGCTGGCGTGGCTCAGCCAAGATGGCACCTTTGTCTCCACTTACCAGGTGAAATGCTTGCAAAGGTCAGCACCAGCCCCAGGGCGAGGAAGCATAGCAGCCCCAGCGGGCCGGCATTGCTGCGGCTGCCTCCCACTCCCGGCCTCCTTATTTTTATTTTGAAACAGGGTCTTGCTAGCTTGATGAGAGTCTCATTGCTTGCTGAGGCTGTCCTTGAACCTGTGATCCTCCTGTCTCAGCCTCCCAAGTACTGGGATTACTGGTGTGTGCCACCACACCCAGCCTTTTTAATATTATTATTATTATCTCCCTCTCTTAAAGTCTTGAACCTGTGACCACCCCCTACCCCCAACTAGCCTCCCAAGTACTGGGATTACCAGCTAAGTTAGGTGGTAGGCAGGTATTATGTTGTGGGCTCCTCTGATTGGCCATCTTTGTAGTGGCCAATCACTTGAATATTTCTGTTGGAATTTCAGATCATTTGTTCTCTTACTTTAAATTTTTACCCAAGAGTTGTTCTATCTCCGGAAATCCATCCCTTTTTATTTTGAAACGGGGTTCCATTAAGTTGCTGAGGCTACTCTGGAAACTGTGATCAATCATCTTAGCCTTTCAAGTACTAGGATTATAGACGTGTGCTACCACGCCTTGCTTTTCATTGAATGTTTTTGATGATCATTGGTGTGAGATGTCTTGGCATTGTACGATTAAATTGGTTCCAGTCTGGGTTTGTTTGGGTTGTTTCCAGAAATTCTAAACAGTGCACTTATTTTCTATGAGCCCAATCTGTTATGCTGTTTCTGCACTAGATGCACCATAAGTCCAGATTTGCCATAATTCTGTCATTGGTGTTTTGTCACTGTTTCAACAGTAGAGTGTGATCTCAGTCTAGGTTTCTCCCAAATCTGCACTTGATGCGTCATTGTGAACCCTGGGAGTACCTAAAAAGGATGTTCAGTCTTCCTGTTCTGGGAGCGAGGGTGGGCCCAGAGCCCTGGTGCCTAGTGATGGTGTTTGGCGAAGCACAGTGGGATTCTGCCCAGCTGTGGCTGTTACTATGAAGGGAGCAGCCCCAGTATTCTTTGCCACCTCATGGACACCAGCGGAGCATGTGTGTCACACCCTGACCCTGTGGTCCACTGAGACCAGTACTGTAGTAGGACTAAGGGCCCTGGCCACTGTGACGCCATGCGTCTTACCTGGCATCGGAGTTGTTACCCAGGCTGTGTCCCTGGAAGCCATCAGATCTGCCTAGTGTTGGTTTTTAGTAGCCTGGCACTGAGTGATAAGGCAAAGTCCTCCCATTGAATGGAGTGCTGCTCTGTTATCCTGCCTAGAGTTAGGATAGAATGAGTAAGGACATTCCCTTGCCTGGGGATGGCACGAAGGTGGGTTTACTCAAGTGTCATAGCGGTAAGGACCGACACAGTGTGTGGGTGGGTGGAGCCCATGCTGCAAACCAAAATGTGAGTTTGTTCTAGTGGTGTGCAGGTCTCTCCTTAGTGTCAGAACAAGTGCAGACAGCCTGCAGGCAGTAGCCTCAGGATAGTTGTGCTGCGTGAGGTTGGGATGCCCATGTCTGCCAGAGCCAGGAGTAAGAAGAGGAGAAAGGAAGGGAGAGAGGAGGAGGGAAAGAAAGAGAGAAAAGAAAGACCCTGTTTTTGCCTGGATGCTTCCATCACTTCCACAACACACGAACTCCGTCTTCTCCCACATCGACCTCCACTCCTTTGTTGCTTCTTATTTTCCTTTGTTTCTTGATTTTTACATTCATTATTGTCTATGATTTTATTTCATAGTCTATTATTTTATGTGCATATATTATGTACTACAAGCATATTAAATTAACAGGTTGTTTATTGCAGCTACATAATTTACAACACATTGTCCTCATCCACATCACATAGTCTAAGTTCGACTCCTTTGTCCCATATGTGGCGGCTGACGAGAAATTGAGCAATGGGGGGACTTGAGATACGTGAAAGAAGACAGCAGGCGATTGACGGGCAGACGGGAGGCAAAGGGGCCCACATCAACTGCTGTGTGCATGTTTGTTTCTCTCACTCTAAATCTCATATATTATTGCAGTATTCCAATAAAATTTTATTTAAAAACATTTAAATAATTTTCTTTATAGCCACCTTCATCACAGCTTGTCTTCCTTGAATTTCATCTTGCATAATACTTGTACACCTTCCCCAGACCCTTCAAAGTTTTCTCCTAAAGAATATTTTTCAAAGCTGGGCATGGTGGCGCATGCTTGTAATCCCAGTACTTGGGAGGCTGAGACAGGAGGATCACAGGTTCAAGGACAGCCTCAGCAAGTATTGAAACTCTCATCAACCAAGTGAGACCCTGTTTAAAAATAAAAATAAAATAGGGCTGGGGGTGTACCTCAGAGATAGAATGCCCCTGGGTTCAATCCCCAGCACCAAAAACAAAAGAATATTTTTCAGCTGGGCTTGGTGGCACATGCCTGTAATCCCAGTACTTGGGAGGCTGAGAAAGAGGATCATAGGTTCGAGGACAGCCTCAACAACTTACCAAGGCTTTCTGCAACTTAGTGAGACTCTGTTTCTAAATAAGAAATAAAATTGGGCTGGGGGTATAACTTGGAGGTAGAATGCCTCTGAGTTCACTCCCCAGTACCCAAAGAAATTAACTCAAAAAAATAAAGAAGCTGGGCATGGTGGAACATGCTTGTAATCCCAGTACTTGGGAGGCTGAGATAGGAGGATCTCAGGTTCATGGCCAGCCTCAGCTACTTAAGCCCTTCATTAACTTAGACCCTGTTTCAAAATAAAGAATAAAAAATAGGCTGGGGGTGTAGCTCAGAGGTAGAATGCCCCTGGGTTCAATCCCCAGTACTGCAAAAAGAATATTTTTCTCACAAAAGAATATTTGTAGAGTATCTGCTTTATTACAGTTTGGTACTATCTCTTGCAATTTTCCACCTTTTTGTTCCTACACATATAAAATTATATTACTATTTTTTAACTCTAAACCTTCAATTCTAGTGAACACTAAAGAAGAAAGCGATCTTGGTTTCCCAAGTACCCACAATTTATGAAAATATTGTTTTATTGCTGGAAACATACTTACTCTTCAAATAAAAACAATTTTGCAAATGTGTACCACCATATACAGTGTCTTTTCTATTGAATTAGGAAGCCAAGAGCTTTCATTTTTTACCAACATGTTTTTCTTAATTTTACCTTATTTACAAATAAGTCATACATTTTTTTAGTCTCTATTAGTTCAACATACCTTAAGGACTTTATTGAAAAAGCTTACTAAAATAATAACCCTGTTTACATTCACATAATCATTTTTAACAATTATACCTACATTATTTGTGAAAACTAATATATTAGACACACATGACTTCGTTATTTTCTTGATATTACGATCACAAATAAACCATGCTAGAGGTTAAATTGGTGTACTTCATTGGTATCTAAGGGACACACTATCATATGCAGGTTAGGTAGTAGATAAAACTTAACAATTTCATAATCTTAAATGTCTGACAGAGATAAATGTAACCTTGCTATGCGGGCAAAACTGGATATTAACAATTCCAAAAACATCTTTATTTCATCCATTTAAAACCTACTTCTCTGTTGAACATTTTTACAAATCGTGTAAACTAAGAGACATGGCATTCATTACTATAATCTTAACAGTTTTAGTTTTATTAGTACTCATTTCTATGTCAGCCAATGTGAGTGAATTCCACCTTGTAGACACAGCATTCAACATGCACAAATATACTTTTCGAGAATTTGTCTAAAGATAGAAAAATACAGTTATGTAAGTTATTGAGCTTATAGAAAGATAATTGAATTCAGGACACCAGGACGGAGTCAGTGGTTGGTAAAATGAGGTGTTATGCTGTTTTTCTCAAAGGTCTTAACGGCAGAGGAATTGAAAGCCGCTCAGACATCCGTGGCTTATGGCTGTATCAAATATGCTGACCTTTCCCACAACCGATTGAACGACTACATCTTCTCCTTTGATAAAATGCTCGATGACAGAGGGAACACGGCAGCTTACTTGTTGTATGCCTTCACTAGAATCAGGTAATGGTGCAGAGATGTGGTTTCATTGGAATCAAAGGAAAGTACAATGACTTGCCCCAAAACACTGTTTGTATCCCTGTGCACCAACACCTTGGAAAATTCCTTCTCTTTCCATCACAAGTTATATTTGAAATCCCTTAGCCCATCTCTGTTTGTGCTAATGGATACTCCTCAGCGCTTTTAGTTTAAATACCAAAAAAGTGTCAGATGACCCCCTAAAATTCCTATAGTCCCGTTTTAAATATTGTTAACACTGTATACCAAATCATTTTCCCTGATGATGTGCCTATAGTAAAGTACTTTGTCCACTTTATACGAATCTACTTTTAGTTGCTATTTCCTCATGTACATCAGTCACATCTTCATACATGTTTTCGCGTGGGAATGATGAATGTGCCTACCAAAATGGAAGAGTCCTGCTTCTCTCATTTTTCAGGTCTATTGCCCGTCTGGCCAACCTCGACGAAGAGATGCTCCGGAAAGCTGCTAAGGAGACAAAGATCATTTTGGACCATGAAAAGGAATGGAAACTAGGCCGGTGCATTTTACGCTTCCCTGAGATTTTGCAGAAGATCTTAGATGACTTATTTCTCCACACACTCTGTGATTACATTTATGAGCTTGCAACTACTTTCACAGAGTTCTACGATAGTTGCTACTGTGTGGAGAAAGACCGACAGACTGGTGAGTGTCGCATCTACTGTACTGGAGAAGCGGAACCAGCGAGACATATGAATTGGTGCAAGTGCTTCTCCCATTAATGTATTCATAAAGACCCTCCTTTTTTCTAAATAAATTCACAGTGATATAGAGCATACAGAATAGACACAAAACTTGAACTAATGCTGTCAGAAACCACTGCTCATGCACTGTCCGGCACAGGGGATGGAACCTTACAACTCCAAATAACATAGTGGGCAGGCTGCTGGGAATAGTGCATGATCAACAGAAGCAGTGTGCCTGAAGGGCCCGGAATGTGTCTTTCCATACCTTAGGCTCTCTGTTGTATTACATAGTTAATAAAATATACAGCCAGTAAAAACCGTTTTTCCGTTGTGAGGGTTATGCCTGAGAACTGAAACTTTTTTTTTTTTTTTTTGCGGAACTGGGGATTGAACCCAGGGGCATTCTACCTCCGAGCTACACCCCCAGCCCTATTTTTTATACTTTATTTTGAAACCGGGTCTCACGAAGTTGTAGAGGGCCTCACGAAGTAGCTGAGGCTGGCCGCAAACCTGGATCCTCCTATCTCCGCCTCCCAAGTACTGGGATTACAAGTGTACGCCACCACGCCTGGCGAACTGAAACTTTTTGAAGAAAAAAAAAAGTATAATGGTATTTAATAAGTTTACAGTTATTTCAAACCAAGAGGCCTAGGACAGAACTCTGGATTTTACAAAGAAATATAACATCTATTCTTAAAAATCATTTCAGACCATATATAAACAGAGTTCTTGAATAGAAATGCAAACTTCGTTTCTTGCATTGTGTGTCTTTGTCGTGGAAGGTGATTCTACTTGGAGCCCTTAGGTCTGGGGGGGTCTAGTTGCTTCTGAGTACAATCCAGAAGTAACAGAATCTTTAACCATGACTTTCAAACAGAAAAACACATTAAGGAGTACCTTATTTTTTCTATCTTTTCAGGAAAAATACTGAAAGTGAACATGTGGCGTATGCTGCTCTGTGAGGCAGTAGCGGCAGTCATGGCCAAGGGATTCGATATCCTGGGAATAAAACCTGTCCAAAGGATGTAATCCTGCTTAGGTTTGAACACTGTGTGTTTTTACCAAAGTGGCTCTTAGCACTGTTTGCCCTTTTTTTCCAATCTTGTGCACATAAATACTAGTAAAAAAATTTTTCTCAACTATCTCTGCAAAGTGTGGTTCTTTAACAACTAAAACAACACTAATAAGCTAAATTGTGGCCTAAGATTAAACCAAATGACATAGTATACAATCACACTGACAGATCAATGTAGGTTTGGGCACCATGTTCAAAGGTTATTGGCAGAGATGTGTATTCATTCATCATAAATAAGGAACCCCATTCCTTGACCCCTGCTATAGGCCCCCAGTACTCATAGCCCTGCAGTGTGCTACCCCTCGTTCCGCTGTTCTTGAATGATGCCTGGTTTTATCAGTGGTGAGGTTGAGGCTCCGCAGAGGCGAATGATGCCCTGCATGGCTCCGGCTTTGCAGATTCTCACTTGATGGAGCTGTACTTGTTTTATCAGAGGAGACTGCTGGGTACCTGGGGGAGGCCTCAGGCCAGTAATTTTGTAGAGAGTCATCTCTAAGATCATCTTTAAGTTCAATTTATGTAGTTAATTCATGTAGCTAATCATCAGATAATCATTCATTAATCCTAACAAAATTATCTCTCTGTAACCCCAAACTTAGCCTCTGCTTTCTATGAAAATGCAGTATTCACATACCTTCCTTTCTTACACTTCACAGATATTGTGGGGTTTTTGTATTTTTTAATCACAAATTAAAAATTTGTTGCAATCTTGCATCAAAGTAGTATATTATACCAATTTTCCAGCAATACCGCGTCTCTGTCACATTTTGTTACTTCTCATAATAATTCAAACTTTTTGTGTGTGTGTGTGGTACTGGGGATTGAACCCAGGGGCATTCTACCTCCAAGCTACACCCACAGCCCTATTTTTTTATTCTTTATTTTTGAAACAGGGTCTCACTAAGTTGAGGAGGGCCTCACTAAGTAGCTGAGGCTGGCTGTGAACCTGTGATCCTCCTGTCTCAGCCTCCCAAGTACTGGGATTACAAGCGTGTGCCACCACACCCGGCTACATTTTTATTTTTACTGTGATGAGCTGTCTTCAGTAATCTTTGATGTTACTATTGTAATTGTTTGTTTGGAGGCACATGAATCATGCCTAGATAAAATAATGAATTTAAGCCAGGCACAGTGATACACACCTCTTACCCCAGTACTTTGGGAGGCCAAGAAAGGAAGAGATTTTGAGGCCTTCACAGTAACTGAGCCTCTATGTAAAGATAAAAAGTGATGGGGTTATGAGTAGAATGCCCCTGGGTTCAATCCCCGGTACCACACAGGTAGCAACCTTAAGTAATAAATGTCCTGACAGTCCCACCAACTGACGAGCCATACCTGTCACTCTTCTTGGCCATCCCTGTTTCCTGAAATAAACAATATTTAGATTAGGCTAGTGAACAACCCTATAGTGGCCTCTCATTTTTTAAGTGCCAGGAGTCACATTTCTCCGACTTTAAAATCAAAACCGGGCATGGTGTCGCAGTACTTGAGAGGCTGAGACAGGAGGATTGCAGGTTCACAGCCAGCCTCAGCAATTTAGCGAGACCCCATTCCAAAAAATAAAATAGGGCTGGAGGTTTAGCTCGGTGGTAGAATGCTGCTGAGTTCAATCCCCAGTACCACACACACACACACATAAAAGCTATAAATGATTAAGCTTAGTTTAAAAAAAAAAAGATATATCAAAAGCTGAGGCAGAGCCGGGCGTGGTAGCTCACACCTATAATCCCAGTACTTAGGAAGCTGAAATAGGAGGATCATAGGTTCAAGGACAGCCTCAGCAACTTAGATTCTCAGCAAACTAGCAAGACCTTGTTCCAAAAAATAAAAAGGGGGGGGCCGGGGGTGTAGCTTGGAAGTAGAAAACCTGTGTTCAATATCCAGTACAGAAAAAAAAAAAGCTGAGGCAGTCCTCTTGCACTTAAGAGCCAAGTTGTGAATGCAAAGGAAAAGCTATTAAAATTAAAAAGTGATACTTCATGGAAATGAAAGTTAACCAGCCATATTGCTAAAAGGAAGAGATTTTACTGGTCAGGATGGACTATTAAACCAGCCACAACATTCCCTTAAACTAAAGCCTAATCCAGGGCAAGGCCCCAACTTCAACTCTAAATGCTGAGGATGGTGAGGAAGCTACAGAAGAAAGGGCTGGAGTGAGCACAGGTTGGTGTCTGCGGCTGTGAGAAACATGTGACACCAGAGTACAAGGATGGCAGAAGTGCCATCCATGCTGCAGGGACTTCCCTAGATCTACTTGAGACAACTGGTGAAGGTGGCTACACTAAACAGCAGATTTTCCAGGTGTATACAAACAGCCTTTATTTGGAAGAAAAGGAGTGTCATAGCTGGAAAGTCAACACCTGGCTTAAAAGAAAATGCTACCTATGGTTAGGGGATAGGGCAGCTAGTGACTTAGAAAGTGAACCTAATGCTCATTTACTATTTCAGAAATCCTAGGAAGCTAGGCATGGTGGCACACGTCTATAATCCCAGTACTTGGGAGGCTGAGACAGGAGGATCACAGGTTCAAGGCCAGCCTGAGCAATTTAGTGAGACCCCGTTTCAAAATATAAAAAGGGCTGAGGATGTAGCTCCAATGCAGAATGCCACTGGGTTCAATTCCCAAATCCCCAATACCAAAAAAAATAATAATCCTGGGACTCGGACTACAACGTCTCTGTTTATGTTGTATAAATGGAACAACAAAGCCTAGATGATAATACTTGTTTATTACATTTATCTCCTGATAGAACATTCATGGATGAGCAAAGAGTGATTTCTTGGAATAGAATCTGTTCCTGATGAACATCATTAAAATGGCAACAAAGGATTTATAATATTACATAAACTTAGTTGATAAAACAGGGTTTCAGAAATTCTGAAGGAATTTCTACTGTGGGTAGAATGCTATTAAACGTTTTTCTTGAATGAACAGAGGAGTCAATCAGTGCAGCAAGCACCCCTGTCTTATTTTAAGAAGTTACCACAACTACCCTCCAACCTTCAGCAACCACCACTCTATTAAGTCAAAAGCCATAAACCTTAAGGGCAAAAGATGATTCACTAAAGACTCGTTTGATCGTTAACATTTTTTATATAAGGTATGTAATTGCAATAGATAGAATGCTACTGTGCACATTATCACAGTACAATGTAGTGTACACATAACTTTTCTGTGTGCTGAGAAACCAAAACAATTTTCTGTAACTCCCCTTACTGTGATAATTCACTTTATTGTAGGGGCTTAAAAGTAAACCTGCAATATCTCTGAGGTAAATCTGTATTTATTTCATTAGCATCAGACACTATAGACTGTAAGACAGTAGTGATCTTTTTTTTCACGTTAAAAAGGCAAATTTGACCAATTTAACAGATCAGATAACTTCCACATAAATTAGAATTTTTATTTCGTACATACTGATAGAAATCTTTGAGACTCTGGTTCTTATCATGTATCACTGCTGAAACTTAAAGGGAAATGCAATTAAAATACATTGAATGACATATTCTTAATACTTCAAGGACCTACTCTTTTAATATACTTTGTGAGGCACAGGAATCAACATCTGTCTTTGTTGCACAATATCCTCTAACCTACCACAAACGATAACACTCTGATGTTCTATCCCACAGGATTATTTTCCAAACTGCTGGCATCTGGATTTTTAATGCAGAGGTAAAAACTATCATCTATTGGTGACTGAGATGCATCACAATTTTAAAACTTGTATTCTGACATTCTTTTTTTGTTTTTTTTCGGTACCGGGGATTGAACCCAGGGGTGTTCTACCTCCGAGCTACACCCCCGGCCCTATTTTTTATCCTTTATTTTGAAACCGGGTCTCATGAAGTTTCTGAGACCCGGAATACCACGACTGGCTGTATTCTGACATTCATAAAACATGAGATTTAAATGGTATGGCCTAAGCGCCGGGCATGGTGGCGCACCCTTGTAATCTCAGTACTTGGGAGGCAGAGACAGGAGGATCCGGGTTCACAGCCAGCCTCAGCTACTTAGTGAGGCCCTCCGCAACTTCGTGAGACCTGGTTTCAAAATAAAGGATAAAAAATAGGGCCGGGAGCGTAGCTCAGAGGTAGAACACCCCTGGGTTCAATCCCCGGTACCGAAAAAAAAAAATGGTATGGCCTATGAACTGGCTGTGATGACACGTACCTGTAATCCCAGTACTTAGGAGAATTGCAGGTTAGAGGCCATTCTTTGCAAAACTGTTTTGAGATGGAGTTGGGGGTATAGCTCAGAGGGAGAATGACCCTGAATTCAATCCCTAATACCACCACAAAAAAGAAGACAGAAAAGAAATAGTATGTACTAGTATCCCTACCCAAATACAAATTGTCCACATTCAACTTCTTTTTTTTTTTTTTTTGGTGCTGGGGATTGAACCCAGGGGCATTCTACCTCCAAGCTACACCCCCAGCCCTATTTT
>PVJS01026849.1:0-26692 GCA_004027185.1 Glis glis | reverse complement strand
CGGCCCTATTTTTTATGCTTTATTTTGAAACCGGGTCTCACGAAGTTGCGGAGGGCCTCACTAAGTAGAGAGAGAGAGAGAGAGAGAGAGAGACAGGGAGAGAGAGAGCGAGAGAGCCGAGGCTGGCCGCGAACCCAGATCCTCCGGTCTCCGCCTCCCAAAGTACTGGGATTACAAGCGTGCGCCACCACGCCCGGCTTAAACATTTATTTATATAAGTAGATATGCTACAGAATAATTCACTTTATGAAATATTTTTCTTTTTTTCACTTTAGCATTTATGACATTAACAAAGAACAGGACTATGTCAAGAATTCCGGGGGCATGTGTGATGAAAAGGAGTTACCACCACCCTCCCAGCCACATTCTCTCTTAGAGAAGACCAAGACAGGGTTCATATCAGAAAAGAGTGGGTATTAAACTAAGTGCTTTAAGTTATTACTAATGAATCCGCAGTGGACTGATTAAAAAAACAGTTTTAATTTAGATCATATAAGACAAAAGGATTTTTTAAAACTGTATAGTACCTGCAATTTAATCATTAGTGTAAAATTGATAGAGATTAAGTTTTCAAATTGTATCATAAAAGGTACATTCCTTGTTTGTATTTCTTCAAAATTATGATTTATTTTTGTTTTTAATTGAGATATTTTAAATTGTAGAAGTAATATATGCTTATATAAGAAAAACCTAAATTATAGTAATGTGTATTAGGTTAAAAAAATATAAACTCCCCTTTTATCCACTTCCTAATCTCAGTGACCATTGACTTAAACATTATTAGCAGTTTGGTTTTCCTGTCCTTTATGTCTTTTTCTGTGTACTTCCAAACACCCAATTTTATTTACTATTTTTTGCCCACATATCATTATATAATACATGTTTATCAGTATTATATAGTAAATATCATATACGTCAGCATATATGGATTTGTATTGTTTTAAATACTTAAATGGTATTCCCTGTTTGTGGCACTTTATCTCCATTGTTTTTGCTATTATAGATGTTCTGCAAAGAACACTCGTGTGTGTATGCGTGTGCGTGCGTGTGTGTTTCCTGTACACTTATCCTAAATTTCTTAGGAATGTATTCCTAGAAATAGAATGGTTATTGAGTATGCACATTCAAGATTTTTATAGGTCTTGCCAAATTGTGCATATTTATCTTAAACCAGCTATCCTTTAGTATCTTAAAAGTAAAGGGTGATTAAGGAATGGACTATTCCTTCAACAGTTAACAAATGGCTTACTTAGATAAAATATATAGGTATCACTGTTATTAACAGATATAGGCTATAATCTTTCTGTAAGGAGACGTGGTCATGAAAGTCATGGAGAGATATTCAAGTGGCTATTTTGTGTTAGACATATGTGACATATGAGTTGACATTACTTTATCTCGTGTGTGTGTGTGTGTGTGTGTGTGTGTGTTGCTAGGGTTCAAACCCATGACCTCCTTCATGCTAGGCAAGTACTCTACAACTGAGCTATACCCCTATCCCCCAGATCAAATGTTTATAGAGTGAAAAAGTTTCCTGTGATACAGTATAAAGTTGGTTTGTTGTTCTCATCTTATTATTATAAGTTAAAAAGAGAAAGAAGGAAGCCGGGCGTGGTGGCGCACGCTTGTAATCCCAGTACTTGGGAGGCTGAGACCGGAGGATCGGGTTCGCGGCCAGCCTCAGCTACTTAGTGAGGACCTCTGCAACTTAGTGAGGCCCTGTTTCAAAATACAGAATAAAAAATAGGGCTGGGGGTGTAGCTTGGAGGTAGAATGCCCCTGGGTTCAATCCCCAGTACCACAAAAAAAAAAAGAGAGAGAGAGAAGGATCCAAAATCAGACTCAGAAGACTGAACACACAAATAGCAGAGAAATGTGCCAAAAGCTGGGTACTACAGGAAAGTTCGGTTCCCAGAGCTGTTGTGACTGAACCTTTCTCCACATGCACTTTATTGGTCACTTAAACCGTAAGGGATACTCTGAATACTTTATAGACAAGGTCTTTTTTAGTGTGTGTGGCACTGGGGATTGAACCCAGGGGGATTCTACCTCCGAGCTACACCTCCAGCCCTATTTTTTAATTTTTATTTTGAAACAGGGTCTTGCTAGGTTGCTGAGTCTCACTACTTGCTGAGAGTGTCCTCAAACCTGTGATCCTCCTGTCTCAGCCTCTCAAGCACTAGGATTACAGGTGTGCGCCACCACGCCCAGCATAGACAAGCATTTTTCAAGTTACCTTCTTAAGTGTTGTTTTAGGTTCTTTGTGGAATAGCCAGCCCCCTCTTCATTTTCTTATTACTCTTTTCTTAAGTGTTTAATTGAAGCCAAGTGCAGTGGCTCACGTCTGTAATCCCAGTACTTGAGAGGCTGAGACAGAAGGATCACAGGTTCAAGGCCCGCTCCAGGAACTTAGTGAGTTCCTGTTTCAAAACAAAAAAGGTCGGGTGTATAACTCAGAGGTAGAATGCCCCAGGGTTCAATCCCTAGTACCAAACAAGATAAAGTAAGAGAGTACAATTGAGGTCATTATTATGAAGTTGTGAAAGATTCAAGATTAGTTATGGACCGGACGTGGTGGTGCACACTTGTAATCCCAGTACTTGGGAGGCGGAGACTGGAAGATCTGGGTTCGCGGCCAGCCCCAGCTACTTAGCGAGGCCCTCTGCAACTTCGAGACCCGGTTTCAAAATAAACTATAAAAAAAAATAGGGCCGGGGGTGTAGCTCGGAGGTAAAACGCCCCTGGGTTCAATCCCTGGTACCACAAAAAAAAAAAAGATTAGTTATGGTTTTCCAGCAACTTTGCTTTTCACATTATTTTCCTTCTGCTAAACAGAAAATTATTATCTTAATAAACATGCTACTATTTGGAGAATACTTGAGTGAAGGGGAAAACATTTTTAACCATAAATAAGTAGCTTTGGGAGTAAATGTAAGCACAAAATCATTTTATATTTGTTCCTCGTTTTAAACTATTAGCTTTATTCATAGTTTAATTGAGAACAATATTCCTCATACTGATGTTAAAGTGTTCTCTGACTGCATGCATTTGGAGGGACACTGTGTTAAAGTTAAGTAGGTTTTTTTTGTTCGGACCACTTCTTTTTTTATTTGTACCAGCTTATTATTGCACATTATAATGTTAAAAAAATGGAGATGTATGTAGTATTCAGTACATCCCAAACTTAATATCTGTATCTCCTTATTAATATCTAGCAGAATTTGGTGATATTGATAATCATAATCTTTATTTCCAAAGCTACCCCCCCACTGTACATGTTTCTCACATATTGGGCCTCAGAGCATACGTAGTTAGGAAACTATAATTTTAACTATTTTTACTGCTATTTTACTATTGACTCTATTTGGGATACCTTTTTAAAAATCATTTTGTGATGGCGTGCCTGCCTGGGCTCAAGCAGTCTTCCTTCCTCAGCTTGCCGAGGAGCCGAGGAGCCAGGAAGCCCGGCTTGGAATAGCCATGCTTTTTCCAGCACTGCTCTTGAAGGAGAAAGTGAAACTGAAGGAAAGTAAAAGTGAAACTTAGAATGAATGCGAAGCACTGGTGCACTAACCTCAGAAACTTCTAAACCACTTCACTCTCTTTTTCATTCCTATTTACAACCATTCATTTTGATACTAGAAAGTTTATTAAAAGATTTTTTTAAATTAAAGTATCAGGATAATTTAGTCTGAATTGACTTTACTAAATTGTTTTCATTTCCTTGTTAGTCTAGTTTTATGTAACAGATAAAAATGTATTTTGTTCATTGAGTTTATTTATTTATTTATTTATTTTTTGGCAGTGCTGGGGATTGAACCCAGAGGCATTCTACCTCCGGGCTACACCCCCAGCTCTATTTTTTATTCTTTATTTTGAAACAGGGTCTCACTAAGTTGCAGAGTGCCTCACGAAGTAGCTGAGGCTGGCCTTGAACCTGCGATCCTCCGGTCTCAGCCTCCTAAGTACTGGGATTACGAGTGTGCGCCACCATGCCCGACTAAGTTAATTTTAAATAAAATGTTTTGCCAGGCGTGGTGGCGCACGCTTGTAATCCCAGTGCTTTGGGAGGTGGAGACCGGAGGATCCTGGTTCGCGGTCAGCCTCAGCTCTCTCTCTCTGTCTCTCTGTCTCTCTCTGTCTCTCTCTACCTAGTGAGGCCCTCCGCAACTTCGTGAGACCCGGTTTCAAAATAAAGTATAAAAAAATAGGGCCAGGGGTGTAGCGCGGAGGTAGAACGCCCCTGGGTTCAATGCTCGGTACCGCAAAAAAAAAATAAATAAATAAATAAAATGTTTTCCTTAAAGTTTGGACTTCAGTGAAATTGAGAGCTGGCAGCTGGGCGTGGTGGCGCACGCTTGTAATCCTAGTACTTGGGAGGCAGAGTTGGAGGATCCGGGTTCGTGGCCAGCCTCAGCTACTTAGTGAGGCCCTCCGCAACTTCGTGAGACCTGGTTTCAAAATAAAGTATAAAAAATAGGGCCGGAGGTATAGCTCGGAGGTAGAAAGCCCCTGGGTTCAATCCCCGGTACCGCAAAAAAAAAAAAAAAAAAGAGCTGGCAAGAGGTTTTGTAAAAATAGGAAGGCATATTAATGTACTTAGACTATGTGACTAAAACTTCTAGTGCTATATAAATCGTTTCATTCTCATTATTATTTATAAATAAAAGTCTGTAAAGGCCAAACCTTGATAAAGAGAATAGAAAGAATACAAATAGAAGAGAATGAACAGTTCAAATGGTTAAATGTTATGAGGTTTTATTAGGCTCAGTTCTTGATGAAATGAAAAAATCAAAAGGCATAAAGGGTCAAGGGGCTTATTGGATCCAGCCAGTTATTCTTAATTAGGAACCATGCCTCTCAGGGGAGGGGCATACCACAGTCTCTGGGGGTAGCACATGGGTATGGTTTGAAAAAAGTATTTTCAAGAAGATATAATAGAGCTTTATTTTATAAAATGAAAAAAAATTCTAATGCAACTCACAGGAAGTAAAGTCCCATAGACAACTCTTAGCTGGGGAAGAAACCCCAGAGCTGGAATGATTTCTGTTGTGTTTGGTGAGTGGGCAAGTAGGAATATAACAGACTTCCGCTGGCCTTTGATAGGAAGATGGGAAGAGCACGTTCATCAGAATGTGGCCTAGGTTAAAAACTCTAGGGTGAGCCACGCTGGCTTGCGCGATCGCTGGCCAGCGCCATCGCTGGCCACCACCTGGACACGACCGTTGCATCTGCTTCTGGCCAACTGCAGTCATGATACGGTGGGCAGCTTTAAACCAGCAGGTCTGGCAGAGCACATCTTAGTTCCTGTATTGAAAGTAATTCACCGTTGGTTGTAATTTATTTAGGTTATTTTCTTCACAAGAGAGCTCTTTTAAAACTTACAATACAGACACAGTAGCTACAACACGTCATTAATATCTTAGTTATATAGGAAAGGAGTGAGTGACGCACTGAGTGCTCTTCCTTGCGCCCCTCTGAACCCCACCCTTTGGCTATCCTAAACAGTGACATTATTTTTGTGTTTTACAGTTTTTGAGACAGTGTCCTTGAGTTCAGACGCTCTCTTCCGGAGGGCAGTTTCAGTTCTCCGTACTTCTTACTTGGACTCTGCATCTGAGCATGGTTTTCAGTACAGTCAAGTGACTTTGGTGAAAAATGACATTTTCTTAAATGAGGTGAGGTACTTGGCACACACTGTATGTCTGTGAATTTTATTTTCGTTTTAAAAGAAATAGGCTAGCAGGGCGTGGTGGCGCACGCCCGAAATCCCAAAACTTGGGAGGCTGAGACAAGAGGATCACAGGTTTGAGGACAGCCTCAGTAAGTAGTGAGACTCTCATCAACTTGGCGAGACCTGTTTCAAAATAAAAATAAAATTGGGCTGGGACTGTAGCTTGGCGGAAGAATGCCCCTAGGTTCAATACCTAGTACCACACAAAAAAAAAAATACAAAAGAAATAGGCTCATCATTTTTTATATATAAGTCTAGCACTTCTTGGCTATTATTTTTCAGATGAAATAAAAGATCTTTGGAAATAGTCATTTAGAAGGAAATATACTTCAAAAAATTGAAAAATAATACATTTAATTAGTCTTTTAGCAGGAGGAGTTTAGATGACACATTTAAAAAATTAATTTGCAAGCGAAAATAGCATGTTTATTACATTTGGTTATTCTCTCTCTATACAGTACAAAACTTTTTATCAACAAAAACAAGCAAGTAATTATACTCAGGAGGAACTTCAAGAAACTTACGGGTTTCTTCTGTTTGAAACTGAAAATCAGGTAAGGGAATTAAGTTATCAAAAATTTTGTGGTTTTGTACAAAATGAATGGCATCATTAGCCTTAAATATTGATATTTCAGTTCTGTGAAATTTGTAAGATGATCACTTTATCAGTATTTTTGTTACTTAGTTTTGTGGCAGTGTAAATGACAATGAAAGCTAATCATAAAAGATTTGATATTTGCAACTTTTCATGGTTTCTCTTCAGTTTTATCTTAAATGTGTTTGTAAATTCACAGTAAAGTTTAGATTAATACAGATTTTTTTTGGATTAATACGGGTTAATTGCCCTTTAGTGGAGTGAACAGACATTTCTCCATTATGGGTCATCATTTACATAGATACTGTCTGTAGAGGTGTTTCAAGTTTAAATTATATGGTTTTGAGGATAAGATGAACACTTTCAGCATTCTAGTTAACTAGAATTGTTTCATGCCAGAGCCAAGCGTGGTAGCACACGCCTATAATCTTAGTACATGTGAAACTGACACAGGAGGGTTGTAGGTTTGAGGCCAGCCTCAGCAACTTAGTGAGACCTTGTTTCAAAATAAAAAATAAAATAGGCTTGGGGGTGTGGCTTGGAGGTATAATGCCCCTTGGTTCAATCCCTAGTACCTTAAAAAAATAGTAATTGACACACATAATATAAAAATTATATAGTAATACTAGAACAGTTCATCTACCTCTCCCCCCCCCCTTTTGCGGTACTGGGGATTGAACCCAGGGGCATTCTACCTCAGCGACACCCCCAGCCCTATATTTTAGTCTTTATTTTGAAACAGGGTTTCACTAAGTTGGCGGAGGGCCATTAGCAAAAATTTGGTTTTGCTAATGATGTTTTTGTTAATAGAAATGGTTAGATTTTTTTGAAAAACTTTGGACCATTAATCAAAACACAGTTGTTGTACATGAGCTTGCTTTGTGTCATGAATACATGCAGTGAACAGATTCTTATTTATTTTAAAGCTTATATAGATTATAGCACTCTCTCATTGCTTCTCCCAAGACCGATAATAAGCAAAACTAGTATCTTTTGTTTAAAGGCAAAATTGGTATGTCAGCGTGGACTCTGTGTTGGCAACAGTTCTATTACTACTCTGGGTGATCCAGCTAAAGGTAAGTCTGTAAGGAAAAAAATCTCTTCTTCCACAGGATGAAGTGAGGTTTAGTTAATTTCCTAAGATACCTATATTGAAAGCTAATTTCATTAATATCGATCTGATCATAATCTTTAGAGTCAGAAGTTTAAACATATAAATGATTTTGAATCTAAAACTTAAGGTATTTTCAGGGCCAAAGATTAGTATTGTCATAAGGATCTCTTTTAATTGTTGCGGTACTAGGGGTTGAACCCAGGGGCCTTCTACTCCCAAGCTACACCCCCCAGACCATTTTTTATTCTTTATTTTGAAAGAGGGTCTCACTAAGTTGCAGGGGACCTCACTAAGCAGCTGAGGCTGGCGGCGAACTTGCAATCCTCCTGTTTCGGCCTCCCAAGCGCTGGAATTACAAGCGTGCACCACCATGCCTGGCCATGAGGATCTCTTTTAAACTGTCATAATGACCATAAGAATAGAGAATACAGAACCGAACCAAACTTGGCAACTATGGAATGATAGGAGTAGGAAAGAATCAAACAAGGCTTAAAACATTTAGACAATAGTGATATCACTAGTAGAAAAGAGACACAGAAGGAGAGAAGCAGGTTGGTAAGGAAGCTGATGAGTTAAGAGAGAGAAGTAATACAATGGTTAAGAACATGGTTAACACTGAATTTTTTATTCAGTTTTCTCATTTGGAATATGGATTAAACTATTTTGTAGAGTTCTCATGAGGATTAAGCGAGACTATGTAAAGTGCTTATTAGCCCAGGGGCTCATTCCTAGTGATTTCTCAGTAAATAGATAGTACTGTTTTTATGAGTTAATGTTAAACATATAGAAAAATTACAAAACATAGTATGAGCCAGGGGGGATGGTGCATGCCTGTAATCACAGTTCTTGGGAGGCTGACAGGAGGAGAACAGGTTCGCCGCCAGCCTCAGCAACTTAGCAAGGCCCTCTGTAACTTAGTGAGACCCTGTTCCAAATTTTACAAAAATAAATAAAATAGGGCTGGGGGTGTAGCTCAGAGGTAGAACACCCTGGGTTCAATCTTCAGTACCAAAAAAAAAGTATGATATACCCAATACCTAAGTTTAATAGACATTTTGCATTATTTGCTTCATTTAAAATTTTCCTGAAGAATTTGAAAGTAAATTATAATATCTCAAGAAATATAGAAATATCCCTACATTGTGACACTCGCATGGTTTTATTGCTGCTTTTTGAGTGGCTGGCTTCTGTACAGTGGTAAAAGCAAGAGCTGTGGTCGCTGTTCCTGACAAGGACACGCCTTTGTAAACACATGTGCTGGGGCTGATGGTAGAGTATCACCGCTGTCTGTATTGTATACTTTTGGGTTTGTGTAGACCTGGGTAGTTCTGTGTATAATAGTAATATTTTCTATTAACATAGTGTTTAAAAGTGTATTAATCTTAAATTTTCATGAGAACTCTGGTTTATGTGTCCGTGACCCAGGCCCACCTTCCCTCCTCGAGTGACTGACTTCTAACTGAATCCCAAGCTTTTAATCACAGATTTCTTGCTCTTTCTCCCTGTATCAGTTTCCCACCCCTGGTCTTCTGTATTTCGAGATGTCTCCGCTGAGCCCTCTCTGGAGCCGTCCTTTCCTCTTCCTCTGTGTTTTCTCCGCTGTGCCTTGCTGGGATCCTCTTCTCTTCTCTCAGCTGATACAGTAGCTTTCTAATTGCTCTTCTTGCTTCTAGTCCATCCTCTCTCCTGAGCAGTTAGCTGCCTAAAACCTTTGATGGTTCTCCACCACCTACAGAATAAAGCCTAAGCTTCGTTTGCAGACACAAAGAGCTTTACTCTCCAGCACTGGCCTCTGCCCTGCGCCCAACACTGAGGACTAGATCCCAAATAACTTACGATCTTTTATGCTTCCATACTTTTACTCATTGTTTCTCTACTTTTCATTTCTGTCTAAAGAATTCCTTTTTGACCAAGTATAATTACATTTTTCCTGTGTTCTTAAGGTTCTTTATACATGCTATTTTATTGAATTTAGTGAAACTTGTCTTCACTTTGTGTACCCTCAGATACAACATATGCTTATAAATTAACTTATGTTTTATACTTTTATAGGTGTATACATTTCCAGGTACTCAGACTATCTTCATCCAAGACCATGGTATCACGGGAAATCCGGTTATGTTGTAATTTTTAATCTAATTAAGGTAAAGCCCAGATGTGCTCTTACGTAATTTTTCTTTTAAAAACTGAAGATTATCTGCCTCTGAGATTCTTTATAGATCATTAACTATAAACATAGTCCTTGTCTAAGGTGGCTATCCAAACTCAGCAAAAATGAAGCTAAATTTCTTTGTGTATGTGTGAGTGTGTGTGTGTGTGTGTGTGTGTGTGTGTGTGTGTGTGTGTGTGTAAAATCCCAGTTACCTGGGAGGCTGAAACAGGAGGATTGCAGGTTGGAGGCCAGCCTTAGCAACTTAGCGAGACCCTGTTTCAAAATAAACAATGCTGGGGGTGTAGCTCAGAATGCCCGAGTTCGGTCCTCAGTAGTTTATTGTTTTTATTTTAGCTTTCTTATTATCTTAAGTTCTTTTGTTATAAACCCAACACACTGACTGTTATTTCCTTTGAGTGTGAACTCTTTATATCTTAAAGTTTGTTCCCTGCGAACGTAGAGGGCAAGTTAGCACTGCTTTGATGTGCAGTCCTTGGTTTTCCTTCCTTAGTCGTCTTTCTCTGGTCTGTGACAGGTGTTCTCGCTGTGCTGCAGCAAGTAGGCCGTCAGTGCAGTTAACACGCAGTGCAGTTAACACGCTGGATTGTGTCTGTCTGTCTGTCTGTCTGTCTTGGTTTCCTGCCAGTGTCTCCTCCCGTCTGACTGGAGACTTCCTTTTAGTTTTTGTCTGTATGCTCTTTCCGCCTTATCGTATTTCGCTGAAGCACATTCATGCTCAGTGCCATAAAATGTTTGGTGGGAGAATGTAGAGGTTGTGGTTACTTCCTGTGTAGTGCTGTTTATCTTCTTAGGTTGCTTTGGTGGTTCTATAAACGAAGAGGCAGGACTTCAAGAACAACAAAAAACACAGGGGCATTCTACCTCCAAACTATATATAGCCCCAGCCTGATTTTATTTTTATTTTGAAACAGGGTCTTGCTAGGTTGGTAAGAGTCTCACTACTTGCTGAGGCTGTCCTCGAACCTGTGATCCTCCTGTCTCAGCCTCCCAAGTACTGGGATTACAGGCATGTGCCACCACGCCCGGCTCAAAAAAACTTTTTCTAAAAGAAATAATTATATTCTTATAAAATAAAAATTGTGTATAGCCCCATACCCCACTTTGGTATATATAGTATATATTTTGTATTTTTAATTTTTCCATATATATTGATTTCTTAACCCATTGAAAGAGTTTATGCTTTATATAATTATATACTAATTTTTAAACCTTATATTGTGAATATTTTATGTCATTATTCAGTCATCTTTTTAAACCACTGTGTGATATTTCATTACATGGTAAACTTGATTTTAATCCTTGATGAAAAGAAATCTATAATGAGAAGCTCTGTTGACTTTTCAGTGAACAAATTCAGCTGCCTTCTACATATTTGTTCCTTGCTGACTATGGGCCCTGACATAAATGACAATTAATACTTCAGTTTGTAAACTCATCTTTTAAAAATTTTAGGTTTTATTTATTGTGTTTTCTGGTACCATCACTGAGTAGCCATTCAGTGTATCATAAAAGATAGTGGACTATATAGTTCTCCTCTTAAACAAATGGTTCTCTTAAATTTGTGGTGATTCATGTATTCCTTTGATATTGTGGTAAAGCTATAATAAGCATTTTCCTCAGAAAGATGCCCAGAAACACAAAATTTTTAATGCAAATTCAAGGGGTTTATGGATAAGTAAATCTATTGTTGGCCTTAGGATCATTGTTTTTCTAAATAAAATTCTTATTGCAGTTTTTGGTAGTGAAAACACATTCACATCCTTGTTAGGCTAATTTTAAATGAATCCTAGAGTATGAATAAACCAATCTGATCAGTTGAATAAATGAATTCTAATTAGTTGAAAGAATAAATGGATCTGATTAGTATGAATAAGTACATTCTGATTATACATGAATCTGATTAGTCTTAATATTTTCATTCCAGGGAAAAATCAAGTTTGTTTCTGAGAATTTTACAACTAACTACACTAGGCCATCTTCCGGCTTTGATTGCCATGTGGCTGCAGATATTAACAGAGTTTTTCACAAGACCAGTCACTTTCGTGCCTTTGAGCTGAGTCAGGTACAGTCAGTCACCTATGAATAAATAAGTAATAGCCAAGATAGAGTACTGAATCGAATGTGTTGAATTTCAGGGCTGGGTGGGGTTGATAAATTTGATATATATGCAATTCTGTAATGCCGATAATACTTTTGTTTTCCAGTATTACCTCTATGAACTTTCAGGCAGCACTGTTCTTAAGCGACCAAGACAGATCTGTCCTTATGTAATCGTAGCTTTTCAGTACCGGGAGCCTGAAAACATGGCAGCGCCAGCTCCTGAAAGCATGTAAGTAGCTATGTCCACACTCTCTCTTACTGGGTTTGTTTCTCTTGCTCTTATAAAAAATGTTCCCTTTTGTTTTCTTTTCTAGACTTGAACTCAGTAAAAATGGTAAGAAATTATTTTATTGGTTTATTTTTGTTTAGTAAATGTTTTGTTCACAAATAAAATAATCAATTTCGTTTTTTGCCCTCATTTCTTAAAGTTCTCACCTCTCCATGGAAAGGGAAGTTAATTATTCAAGGTTGTGTGCTGTGCGATATAACTCTTTGGTCCACTTACGGGACAGTAATTCCAATACAACTGTAAGTATTACATTTTGTATCCTTTCTAATGCTTGTACCAATTTTTTCCCAGTGCTGGGGATCAAACCCAAGGCCTTGCACATGCTTGGCAGGCACTCTACCACTGGGCTACGCCCCCAGCTCCTAATTTTTTTTTTTTTTTTTTTTTTTTTTGCGCTACCGGGGATTGAACCCAGGGGTGTTTTACCTCCGAGCTACACCCCCAGTCCTATTTTTTATCCTTTATTTTGAAACCGAGTCTCACGAAGTTGCGGAGGGCCTCACTAAGTAGCTGAGGCTGGCTGCGAACCCGGATCCTTGGGAGGTCTTAGCCTCCCAAGTACTGGGATCACAAGCGTACGCCACTATGCCCGGCTCTAATTTTTTATTTACTTCTTCAAGTCTCGATGAGTGGCATGGGTGTGAACTATAGCAATTGTACTGGGTTTTAGATTAGGATACTTTTGAGTAGGTGTATAGAGCACAAGACTATATGACACAGGAGACCTAGATTCTAATCTATTAATGAAAAAATGCTCTCTCAGGATAAATTATTTGATATTAGACATTTGATTAGAAGCTAATCAAATTTGCCTAGAATAACAAATACCACAGGTTATAGCCACTCACCTCTATTAAAATTTATTGAGTCTTTATTTAAAAATTTGCAGTATCTGATTTCCTGATTTTCATGATTCTTTTAGAAAAATGTTAAAATAGCCGTTACATCTATTCGCATTGTAAGGAATTACCACAATGAATATTTTCTCCTGGAGAACTATGAAGGACATCTTAAAAATCTTTGTTCAGCTTTTCTTTACTTTGTACCCCCAAACATTGAAAGGTAGATATAGTTTAATTGAAATGAAAGGCGAAGCTGGGTGTGGTGGTGCACGCTTGTAATCCCTGAGACAGAAGGATCGCAGGTTCGAAGCCAGCTGCAGCAACTTAGTGAGACCCTGTTTCCAAATAAAAAATAAAATAGGTCTGGGGGTGTAGCCCAGAGGTAGAAGGCCCCTAGATTCCATCCCCAGTACCACAAAAAAAAGAAAGAAAAATTAAAACTCGTGTGGTATCAGAATTCATTTTCCTTCTATTGGCCTTTTTATAAATAAAGTAAGAATTCTGTGAATAAATAAATAGGAAAGAAGGAAGTTCTACCTCACTGTAGAGTACAACTGCGAAACAGAAAAAAATGCTGAAATATAGTAATCAAGTGGATGCTATAAATAGTAAGTGAAAGTTTGATGATATTTGCATGACTTACATTTCCCTCCAGCTTCCTTGTTAATCACACACACACAAAAATAATAGACTTTCCAGTGGAGAAAATAAGCAGATCCCATCTTAACTAAGAAGTTAATGTAGCCATTAATGGAGTAGATAGCACGGGCTTCCTGATATGATGCAGAGAATGACACAGTATCCCTTCTGTCTATGCTGTTGCTTCTGATCTAACAATGAGGAAACATTAGACCTGCTCAGTTAGAGGGGCATTCTACAAAATGGTCTGTATTCCTTAAAATATCCAGGTCTTTGAAAACAAAGACTAAGAAATGTTCAAGATAAAAGGAGACTTCGAGACATGATAACAAATGTGTTGTATAATACTGGATAGGAAATTGTTCTATTTTGCTGTGAAGGCTCTTAGTGAGACAGTCGATGAAATTTGAATAAGGCTTAGTAGGTTAAGTAATAGAACTATTTCATTGTGAATTTCTTGATTTTGCCAATTGCTTTGTATTTGTGCAAGAAATTTTCCTTTTTGTAGGAAACATGAAGTATTTTGGGTAAAAGGGAATCACATTTACATCTACTCTCAAAAGAATCAGAATTTGCCGGGCATGGAGGCGCACGCTTGTAATCCCAGTATTTGGGAGGCCGAGACAGGAGGATCGCAGATTCACAGTCAGTCTCAACAACTTAGTGAGGCCCTCTGCAACTTAGACCCTGTTCCAAAATAAAAAATAGAATAGAGATTGGAATGTAGCTCAGAGGTAGAATGCCCCTGTATTTAATCCCCAATAACAAACACACATCAGATTAGCCGGGCATAGTGGTGCATGCCTGTGATCCCGGTACGTGGGAGGCTGAGACAGGAGGAGCTCTGGTTTGAGGCCAGACTCAGAAACTTAATGAGACCCTCAGCAACTTAGCAAGACCCTGTTTCAAAATAATAAATAAAAATAGAGCTGCTGAGGTAGCTTGGAGGTAGAATGCCCCTGGGTTCAATCTCCAGCACCACAAAGCACAACAAAGAATGTGTATGTAGAGGGAAAGAAGGACAAACAAACATGATATATTGTTGACATTTGGAAAAAGAAGGATTTAAAATAATTTTTTGTACTATGTTTGCAACTTTGCTCATCTAAAACGTTCAAAATAAATCTTGACAAGGTCGGGAGATGATACAAAAATCTGTATGTTTTTCATTGTGTGGTGCAATCCAATATTACTAAGAGTTTTCAACTCTTGCATAATTTTGAAAAATTCTCAATTTCAGTTTTTTTTTTTTTTTTGCGGTACCGGGGATTGAACGCAGGGGCGTTCTACCTCCGCGCCACGCCCCCGGCCCTATTTTTTATACTTTATTTTGAAACCGGGTCTCACAAAGTTGCGGAGGGCCTCACTAAGGAGAGAGAGAGAGAGAGAGAGAGACAGAGACAGAGACAGAGACAGAGACGGGGAGAGAGAGCTGAAGCTGGCCGCGAACCTGGATCCTCCGGTCTCCGCCTCCCAAAGTACTGGGATTACAAGCGTGTGCCACCACACCCGGCTACAATTTCAGTATTTATAATTTGTTGACACATCGATATTTTGATTATACCAAAACTACATGTATTCAAAAAATGTGAGCCTGTTTGGATACTGTATCTACAAGTCACATGTATGATCATCTGCACTGTTTATAAATATGTGTATTATATAGCTTGAAATTTATCAATTTAAGGATTTTTTGTAGGTATTTTTTGCATTTATGGTAAAACCCAAAAACTCTGTGGAGCTATAGATGATTTCAGTATTCGTTACACTGCTGGATATCCTTGTTTTTGTTTTTAGACCACAGGAATTAGATTTTAAGCATGTGATGGAAGTGTCTTCTTTGAAGAAAAGTCTACCAGAAGCCGCCTTCAGAAAGCAGAGTTACCTGGAGCAGAAAGGTGGGTTGAAACACCAGGCACGCTGCACGGGCTTTGTACTGCCTGCTCCCCCGTCCAGCGCGCGCGCGCGCGCACACACACACACACACACACACACACACACACACTTCTGTTTTACCTGAACTGATTCTTTTTTTTTTTTTTTTGCGGTAGTGGGAATTGAACCCAGGAGCATTCTGCCTCCGAGCTACACCCCCAGCCCTATTTTTACTCCTTAGTTTTGAAACAGGGTCTCACTAAGTAGCTGAGGCTGGCTGCGAACCTGCGACCCTCCTGTTAGCCTCCCAAGTACTGGGATTACAAGCATGCACTACCACACCGGGCTACCTGAACTGATTCTTAACGAGTTTTTTTTTGAGAAAGTTCCAGAGTTGCCATGTTGTTCAGTTCTGTGGAAGACGACTAGATACTAGGAAAGGTAGTTTCATCTAAGTTGGCCAAGACTGGCTTCAGTGTAGAATACTGAGAGTATTTAGCAGAAAGGTATTAAAAGTAGCTGCAAACTCATAACCATTCTTCTCAAAGGCAACAGATTTTTGGTTTTATTTATGTATGTGCTTTTTTTTTTGGTACTGAGAATGGAACCCCATACAAGAATGGGGCTGGCCTTGAACCCATGATCTTCCTATCTTAGCCTTAAAAGTGCTGTGATTACAGGCATGCATCACCACACCCAGCTTATTTATCTACTTTTAAATTCAAATGAAAGAATATTGAAAAATAGAAGAAAAATATGGGTCCCTTAGGTTAATCCATGGAATATTCATGTTTTATTTTATTTACAAAATATTTGTCTTGTTAATCCTATAACAGTGTCAGTGTAACTAAGAACATTGTTTTGAAATAATTATTTCAGTAACTTTTTATTAAAGAGATTTATTTATTTTTACTTTTTTATTATTTTATTGTTACAATACTGGGGATTGAATCCAGGGGCATTGTACCTCCGTGCTAAACCCCCAGCCCTATTTTTTATTCTTTGTTTTGAAACAGGGTCTCACTAAGTTGCAGAGGGCCTCATTAAGTAGCTGAGCCTGGCCGCGAACCCGGATCCTCCGGTCTCAACCTCCCAAGTACTGGGATTACAAGCGTGTGCCACCATACCTGGCTGTTTTTTATTTTTTTAATTTTTTAAATTTTTTTTATTGCGGTACCGGGGATTGAACACAGGGGCGTTCTACCTCCCCGCTACACCCCTGGCCCTATTCTTTATACTTTATTTTGAAACCAGGTCTCACGAAGTTGCAGAGGGCCTAAGTAGAGAGAGAGAGACAGGGAAAGAGATAGAGAGAGCTGAGGCTGGCTGCGAACCTGGATCCTCTGGTCTCTGCCTCCCAAAGTACTGGGATTACAAGCGTGCGCCACCACGCCCGGCTTGTATTTTATTTTTAATATATTTTTATTGGTGCACTATAGTCTCACGTCATAGTGTAGTTCACAGTGATAGTGACATACGTGCAGCACTTGGTGTGCTTTCCCCCAACTCCTTTCCCACTCCCCCTTGCCCATTCAGGATATTGAGATTGACATTGGTATTCTCACATTTGTACATAATGTCAGTGGAAGTGATTTCTTCATTGATCCTTCTCCCCCCTCCCCTTTCCTTAGGCCACCTCCCTGGCTCCACCAGAGTCCCTGTGGTATCCCGATTATTCCCTAGCTTCCACATATTAGAGAAAACATATGACCCTTCACTTTTTGTGACTAGCTAATCTCATTAACATAACATTTTCCAAGTCCATCCATTTTCTTGCAAATGACATTATTTTGTTGTTCTTTATTGCTGAGTAGAATTCCATTCTGTGGATATCCCATAATTTTGCAATCCATTCATCTATTTATGGACACCTAGGTTGGTTCCATAGTTTGGCTGTTGTGAATTGTGCTGCTATGAACATGGGTATGCATATATTACTGTAGCTCTCTGATTTCGGTCCCTTTGGAAAGATAGCCAGAAGTGGTATAGCTAGATATTAAAGAGATTTATAATTAAGAAAATTAAGTGATAAAGGATTTTTATTGGTTTTTCCTAGTTTCTCTTTCATCTTTGTAACATTAAATGAATGAATTATAAAAATAGTATATTAAAATAAGGAATATTCTGTTTTCTGATTTCCTTTACAGTCTGTTGCCAAGATTTGTGCTTCAATTTGTATGAGGTAGAACTGTCCAACAAACAAGGGGAAAAAATAGATAAACTAACAGACTACATTAAGAATAAGCAGCTGGTAAGAGTCATTAATTTAAATTTCAATATTATTTTTTCCTTAATAGAGAAATTGATTATTAATTGGCTGTGGCTAGATTGAATAATTTTAGCGTTCTAAAAGGATTTTCATGGCTTCAAACTTATTGGCATTATTGACATACTAACACATTTTCATCTCCCTTGTATCTCAGTTTATTTTTGTGTCTCAGATTAAAAAAAATTGTATGAACATAGAGTTTTATCTTTGTTATGGGTATGTATGTTTTTGAAATGGAAGAGAAGAAATGTTAACTTTATAGTTTGGATTGACAGCTTTTAGGTAACCTTCCCTGCTACCTGGAGAAAAATTCCCTAGTTGCTGAGAATCTTAATTTTTTTTGTTTATTTTTAGCTTAAGATCCCACTGGAGACTCTGATGGTGGGCGGAGTTTACTATTATCTATATTTCTTGTTGCCATGCAACCTGATTATTTTCTGTCTCTTAGGATGCTGTAGAAAGTATTCTTTTATTGAACGATATCTTCTAGTCCCTCTGGTACTGGGGATTGGAACCAGAGGCATTCTGCTTCCAAGTTATACCCCCAGCTCTTTTTATTCTTTGTTTTGAAATAGGGTCTCACTAGATTGCTGAGAATCTCACTAGCTGAGGTTGTCCTTGGTCCTGCCATCCTCCTGTCTCAGCCTCCCAAGTACTGGGATTATGGGTGTGCTCCACCATGCCCAGCTCAGCTTCTAGTCTTTCTTTCTTTCTTTTTTTTTTTTTTTTTTTTTTTTTTTTTTTTTTTTTTTTTTTTTTTTTTTTTGCGGTACCTGGGATTGAACCCAGGGGCGTTCTACCTCTGAGCTACACCCCCGGCCCTATTTTTAATACTTTATTTTGAAACCGGGTCTCACGAAGTTACGGAGGGCCTCACTAAGTAGCTGAGGCTGGCCGCGAACTCGGATCCTCCGGTCTCCGCCTCCCAAGTACTGGGATTACAAGCGTGGGCCACCAAGCCTGGCCAGCTTCTAGTTTCTAATTCCAGGGTTCTACAATAATTTTCATGTAAACATGATGCTACTTATGCATCTGATTCATCTTGAATCAGTGGCTACATGCTAACATATTGGCTACTTTCAGTGGTTTGAAATGTCGACCATCTCAGTGAAAAAAGGCTTTTCCAGTTAATCTCTTAAATTGAGCACTATTCTAAAACTGACCCTTACTGTTCTAGTTATTATACTTAGCCAGTACAGGGCCAAGATTATTTGACCTAAGGTACCGGCAGTTTCTTTTTTTTTTTGCGGTACCGGGGATTGAACGCAGGTGCGTTCTACCTCCACGCTATGCCCCCGGCCCTACTTTTTTATACTTTATTTTGAAACCAGGTCTCACGAAGTTGCGGAGGGCCTCACTAAGTAGAGAGAGAGACAGGGAGAGAGAGAGAGAGAGCTGAGGCTGGCCGCGAACCCGGATCCTCCGGTGTCTGCCTCCCAAAGTACTGGGATTACAAGCGTGCGCCACCACGCCTGGCTTGGCAGTTACTAATATTGAGGACAAAATTGCTATAATTCCTAGAAACATCAACATTTCAAAAAAAATTTTTGTTTACTTTCTTGAGCTCAGAATAACACTAAGTGTAATAGAGGAGAGAAGTATTGAAGAATGTTCTTTTTTATCTTTAAGGCAATCATCAAATGCTTAGAAGATCGGGGGTTTTTCATTTTACTTACATCGTCAGCCTTAATACCAGAGCCAGGTAAGAACAACCTTTTTTCTTTTGAAAAAAAAAAATACTCTTCTTTTGTCTCATAAGATCAACAGTCTAACTTTCCTGCTGCTTCTCCTTCTGTATAGAGTTTGGAGATGAGCAGATGGGTCTACATGGACTACACTTATTCCATTCACCCGTGTCAGCAGGTGAGAGTACTGTGGACCTGTTGAATATTTTCCTGTCCTCGCCTGACCTGATCTCTCAGTAGCACATGACATGGTTACCTGTTTTCCTCTTCCATAACTCTTTCCTGACCTTTCTAGCTGACTCTTCCTATTCTCTTTTGCAAGTTTAGGCTTACCCTTTTCTTCTGACCCATATCTCCAGCGACTACTGACATTTCCACCTCAGGGTCTCCAGGGTGCCTCAGTTCAGCACGTGTGAAGTTGAGTTCATTTATTACTGAACTCCAGTAGCTAAGAGATATTTTACCATAGTCTATTCAGAAGGTAGGACTGCAGGTCACACTGATACTGCTCCGTCTCTCTAGACGGGTGGGCTCTGTATTTGCCCATGCTATCTCAGGGTGGTACTGACTCCACAGAGGACCCAAACTTGGCTCCTGGTGGTGAAAAAATACTACTTTTACAATACCTAAACAGATAGGCAATTAGTGAAAAAAATAGGTCTAACAAGGTTTTGGGAGGAGAATAATGGGCAAAAAGGTTGAGAAACACCGATCTAACTAGGCGCTGAGGTGCATGTCTGTAATCCCAATACTTCAGAGACTGATGCAGGAGGATCACAGGTTTAAGCGCAACCTCAGCAACTTAGTAAGACCCTGTTTCAAAATAAAAAATAAAAGCCAGGCATGGTGGCGCACACTTGTAATCCCAGAATGAGACTCCTGTCTCAGTCTCCCAAGTACTCATTGGTTGGAGGACAGCCTCAGGTTGCAGGTGCAGGTTGGAGGACAGCCTCAGCAAGTAGTGAGACTCATCAGCCTAGCAAGACCCTGTTTCAAAATAAAAATAAAATAGGGCCAGAGAGTGTAGCGTGTAGATAGAATGCCCCTGGGTTCAACCCCTAGTACCAAAAAAACCAAAAAATAAAAACAGCTGTTGGTATAGCTCAGAGGTAGAGTGCCCCTGGCTTTGGTACTTTGCCCTAATACCAAAAAAAGAAACAAACACCGACCTAACTTACTTATATCTGTCAAGTTGCTGTTTCAGTATCAAGTGTAAGTGTGTGTGTGTGTGTGTGTGTGTGTGTGTGTGTTACTGAGGATTGAACCCAGAGACATTCTGCCTCTGAGCTACACTCCCAGCCCTTTTTATTTTTTATTTTGATATGGCTTTTGGCTAACTTGCCCAGACGGGCCTCGAACTTGTGATCCTTCTGTCTCAGATTCCTAAATACTAGAATTATAGGTATGCGCCACTGCACCTAGCTGTCAGTATTGCTTTTTTTTTTTGTCTGGTACTGAGGATGGAACCCAGGGGCATTCTACCTCCGAGCCACACCCCCACTCCTATTTTTTATACTTTATTTTGAAACCGGTCTCACGAAGTTGCAGAGGGCCTCACTAAGTAGCTGAGGCTGGCCGTGAACCCGGATCCTCTCGTCTCTGCCTCCCAAGTACTAGGATTACAAGTGTGCACCACTATGCCCGGCCTAGTATTGCTCTTTTGATAGCCTCAGCTTATAGCCCTATGCTTATCATTAATATAATTTAAATGTTTATTGTATAATTATCTAATGCCTACCCTTCTTGTATCTTTTATTTATTCTTCATGGTGCTGGAAATGGAACTCAGGACCTCATACATGCTAACTAAGTACAAGTTCTACAACTGAGCTATATCCGTAGCTCAATGCCTGTCCTTATATTCTGTATCTTTTAGGCCTGCCAAGGCCAAGCACCTGAAAAGTAATGAATGTTTGCTGAACAAATAAGTAAATGAAAGTGAGTCATCTCTTTTTGTCACATGAGGAAATTCTTCTCACTGTTTTTTTTTTTTTTTCTTTTTTTGCGGGGATGGAACCCAGGGGCGTTTTACCTCTGAGCTATACCCCGGGCCCTATTTTTTTATACTTTATTTTGAAACCGGGTCACACGAAGTTGCGGAGGGCCTCACTAAGTAGCTGAGGCTGGCTGCAAACCCGGATCCTCCGGTCTCTGCCTCCCAAGTACTGGGATTACAAGCGTGCAACGCCCGGCTCTTCTCACTGGTTTATAATCACACTGCCTGTGGCTTTTTGTTAATTTTGTTTTTTATGGTGCTGGGGAGTTAACCCAGGGCCTTGCTCATGTTAGTTAAGGGCGCTGCCACTGAGCTCTAGCTCCAGCCCTGTGCTGTGTGTGCTTAATTATAAAGCTGTCTAGTATTTATGAAGCTCAACCAATACAGAAAAGATTTTAAAGTTTTTTGTTTTTGTTTGAGACAGGATCTTGCTCAGACTGGTTTTGTTTTGTTTTTTTTTTTTTTTTTTTTTTTTGCGGTACTGGGGATTGAACCAGGGGCATTCTACCTTGAGCTACACCCTCAGCCCTATTTTTTATTCTTTATTTTGAAACAGGGTCTCACTAAGTTGCAGAAGGCCTTACTAAGTAGCTGAGGCTGGCCGCGAACCCAGATCTCCGGTCTCAGCCTCCCAAGTACTGGGATTACAAGTGTGTACCACCATGTCTGGCCAGACTGGTCTTAAATTCATGAGCCAAAGCTGTCCTCCCACCTCAGCCTCCCAAGTAGCTGGAACTACAGGTGTGTGCCACCTTGCCTGTCTAAAGATGATTTTTATGAATTATATTCTGTCTCTCAAAACAGTGCACTTTTTTGGGAATCACTTCTTTGAAACTAGTAGAACGTCTCCAGTTGTAATAACAGAATGGCAAAGGCAGGTTGCATTTATTCATTTGGTACTGGGGATTGAACCCAGGGGCTTTCTGCCTCTGAGTTACACCTACAGCCCTTTGTATTTTTTATTTTGAAACATAGTCTCACTAAGTCACTTAGGATCTTGCTAAATTGCTAGGGCTGCCCTCAAACCTGCAATTCTTTATCAGCCTCCCACGTACTGGGATTACAGGTGTGCACCACCATGCCCGGCTTCAAATTCCTTGAAATAATGAAGTGGCCTAGAAAATGCTACTTTATTGTGAATCATGTCCCTGCAAACACACAGGGGCTTTTTTATATTTTTTTCACTTGTTTTTCTCTAATGACGAAATGCAAAAAAAGATTTATATTTTTATATCTAGCCACAGTTTCCTATTCATTCTTATTTGTCCCTTTCCTTTTCCTAATAATTGCTGTAATATTAATGTGTTTAAATAGGACTAAGTTAGTGTTGTATAATTCTGGAAGTATTTTCTTTTTTAAAAGAATGACATAATTCCTATTTCCATTTACTGGGCACTGGAAGTTTTTTGTTATATGAGGGTTTGTATTACGGATAACTCTGAAATTTTCTAGCTTATTAACCAGTTCACAGAGACCTGGCCTTGGCTCTCTTCCTCTCACTAGTTACTTTAAGTGGACAATTTGCTAAAACTTAGCACTCAAAGAGTTATCCAAGTAGAGAAGGTGCAACATATGTTGGTTTAGTTAATTTCTTAAATGTTTGTGTCATTTGATAGGAAAGGTGCTAAAATTAGCAGCTGTTATTTCTTTTGTGTGTGTGTGTGGTACCGGGGATGGGAACGCAGGGGCATTCTACCTCCAAGCTACATCCCTAGCCCTATGTTTTATTCTTTATTTTGAAACAGGGTCTCACTAAGTTGTGGGCCTCACTAAGTAGCTGAGGCTGGCTGTGAACCCGGATCCTCCTGTCTCAGCCTCCCAAGTACTGGGATTACAAGTGTGCGCCACCACGCCTGGCTTTTTTTTAAAGTTTCTTTTTTTTTTTCTTGTGTTCTTAGCTTAATTGTTTTTTGGGTCTTTTTTTTTTTTTGTCGTTTTGGACTGGGGATCGAACCCGGGGTGGTGCACTTGGAAGGCAAGCGCTTTGCCACTGAGCTATATCCCAGCCGAGCAACTATTATTTCAATGAGATTTGGGTGTTATTTAGAGCCTTTACTTCTTTCAGTTCAGTTGATTTGTATAATGTAAGGTACGTATAAAATAAGATAATTGTAAAACAAGAAAATAAGCATTGAAAAGTTGGGAAGCAAATCCGCTCACTGTAAAGCTCAGTGCCGCTGCTGTGCAGGACCCTCGAGCTCCCTCCATCTCCTTGTCAAGGGGGAGGGGAGAATAGGCACCACTCAGCATGCTCATTCTAATCCAGCAGTGGCATGTCAAATGTTCTTTTTCAGTTCAGTGTGTGTGTAATTTCAGCTATTTGGAGATAGTTTATAAGTCTTCTATTAGTTGGTATTTAGGTTATCCTTTGGAACACTGTAGCATATTTAACTATTTCATCTAAAGCATTTTTCCCCTACATATTTTATTAAGAAAGCAACAAGCCAGGCATGGTGATGCACACTTGTAATCCCGATACTTGGGAGGCTGAGACAGGAGGATTGCAGGTTCATGGCCAGCCTCACCCACTTAGGGAAGCTCTCCACAACTTAGTGAGACCCTATTTCAAAATAAAGAATAAAAAAATAAGGCTGGAGTGTAGCTCAGAGGTAGAATGCCCCTGGGTTCAATCCCCAGTACTGTAAAACAAACAAAACAACTTCAGGTTTCTAATGTATTTGATGTATGTATTTCAGGGGTGAAAAACTTGAAAGTTGAAGATGACATCTCATTGAAAGTGACACCTCTTTTACCTGCCCTTAATTGTGCCCTACTAGAAGCAAAGAAATCACTTCCTGAAGAAAGAACTCGTCCAAACATATTAGTAAAACACAATTTCCAAGAATTGTACAAGGTCAACAAGACCCCTTCATTGACTCTTCCTCGGGATGGGATGAAAAAGACTGCGTTCTTTGGGAAATCGTCTGGTGGTTTTGATGTGGTTCCTCCACCTGAAAAGTGCCCTTTGGAATCTTTAGCTCAGCTGAAGTCTTACTTCTCAGATCCTAGTGGTTACACTTTGGAAGTATCTACTGCTTTGGATCCATTAGCAGAGCGTCCTCAGTCTCCTTGTATTTCAGATGGGATTTGCGATGCTGCATTTTCTTTAGTTATGACTCCAGATCCTGAATTTCTTGACTCAGAGGCAGAAGTAAGAAAAGAAACTGAAAGAGAAAAGAATGCTGAAGAAATAATGAAAGCGAAGAAGGGCGCTATGGTTCCAACCTTGAGTCCAACCTCAAATCTGAGAGTCCAGCCGAAGAGAAAAGCCAGCACACCGCCCATGGTGCAGAGTAAAAGGGTGAGCCTGTGCCGCCCATTTCCCAAAAGAACTGCACCTGGTTCTGACAGCGGAGCCCACTCCCCAACAACTCTGAAGTTAGTGAAAGGACAGTTTCCTCAGAAAAGAAAAAGAGGTAAGCACACTTATGTGGATTATTAGAATAGCAGCTGATACTCAAACCCTATTCCTGTGTGGATTTGTGGGCTCAGCTTAGCCACAGGTCACAGGTTTGTTAGAAATGGCAGCATCGTCTCCCCGGGTGACTTGTCTGCACACTGATCTAGATACGAGCTGGGAGACCAAGTAGTGAAAAACTAAGGTAAGTCAAACACTTGCGCGCCAAAAGCTTATGTTCCACTTGTAGAACCTGTCAAACTGTCACTCACAGACTTACATTTCTTTTTAAGAAAGATGTGTAGGCCAAGTGTGATGGTGCACGCTTATAATCCCAGTACTTGGGTGGCTGAGACAGGAGGATCTCAGGGTCGAAGACAGTCTCAGCAAATAGTGAGACTCCCATCAACCTAGTGAGACCCTGTTTCAAAATAAAAATAAAATAGGGTTGGGGGTGTAGCTTACAGGTAGAATGCCCCTTGGTTCAATCCCTACTGCCACACACACAAAAAAAGAATGATGTTTATTTGGTTTTTGTCCCATCCTCTGACAGAAATGGAGGGTGGAAGAAAGGGATCTTCTAAAAGCAGCAAAGCGTGATAGCTGATAGCCAGAGCCCCCGTAAAGAAAAGGGAAATGTTGGGCGTGGTGGCGCACACTTGTAATCCCAGGCACTTGGGAATCTGAGACAAGAGGATTTCGGGTTTGAGACCAGCCTCAGCAACTTAATGAAACTCTCAGCAACCTAGAGAGACCTATTTCAAAATAAAAAAGGCTGGGGTGTAGCTCTGAGGTAGTATGCCCCTGGGTTCAATCCCCCATTACCCCCCACACACACATACAGAAGAGGTGGGGGAGGGGAGATGACTGGAACCTCCAAAATTAAAGCAGTCTGAGGCCAAGTTTCTTATTCTTAATGTGTATTTTTTTAATGATTACTTGGGTCTTATGACTGGCATACTGATATGAAAAGGCAGTAGCCTGTAAATATAGTGAGAAAGTTCCACAGGTGGAACTTTTTTCCCCTGAAAATTGAGTGAGAATCAGAGTCCAGAGCCATTGAGGATATTGATGAATGTAATTTCGCTGGCACAACAAACCACGTGACTTCGGCATAGTCATCTCAAATTATGTTTAGTGTATTTTCTCTAAAAGGGTAGGGAACGATACCCTGTGTGAGCCCTTAGCAAAGAGGTCAGTCCACTTTAGACAAGGGACCACTGAGTCCTGCCTGTCCTGTCTGGCTCCACTCACTCTGCAGTGTTGAGCAGTTCTGACAGAGCTGAAAAGGCGTACTTTCTGTTCCTCACAGAGAACTTTGCCAACCCCACCTGTACTGTTTTGAATTAGGCATTTTTGTTGGTGCCCAAAAAAATATCTAGGATGTACTGATCCTCAAGATTCCTGTGGTCTAAGAAATAGCAATTTCTAGCCCATTATAGTTTGAGAAATGCTGTGTGTGTGTATTTAGAAGGGTGATGGCAAGTGTGGTGATACAAAGCATTGAATCCGACTGTACAACTATTTGTAAATATATTCCAGGGCAACCATACTGCATTTTCTGTTCTGTGTGGACCGATTCTTAAGGTATTAAATAATCTGTAATTCAACATACATTCTTACTGTTTCTCAAATGTTTTTAATGATATCCATTATAAGAAGCATGTTTGATATTATCTGTTACCCATAAATTCATACATGACTGAAATGGAAATTTTGAAGAACATTTACTTGATGTGTAATACAAACCGATGATTTCTAGTCTGTTTCAATTAAGAAAGAATTTTAGTTGTGACACAGTTAATTTATTTTACAATCTCCCAGTGGATCGTTCCATGTCGTTTGAAAAACACAACACTGAGTAAACATGAGAGCAGATCACCATCCGCAAGAATCACCCTTTTTAATTTTCCTTTTCTTTCCCCAGAATCTGGGTTTTGAGAGATCGTCCCTTCTTTTTTTTTTTTTTTTTTTTTTTTTTTTTT
>PVJS01026848.1:0-26688 GCA_004027185.1 Glis glis | reverse complement strand
ACCGCAAAAAAAAAAAAAAAAAAGAAATGTAGGTGCCATTTGACAGTGAGGAAAGTACGACTCAGAAGAGTGAAATGAATTGTCCAAGGTACAGACCCACAAAAGAGCTGGGCTGAGCTTTACACTCAGGTTTCCTGATTCCATGCCCAGTGTAGGCTTCTGCCACGTCAAGGGAGAGGAAGTATAGCTGAATTAACTTATCTGCTGGCTAAAGAAATACACCCTTGGCAACTTGTGGACAGAGCTATAAAAGTGTGCATGGGGTGTGGGTGTGTGGGGGAAAGAGAGAAAGGAGAAAATAGAGCACATTCAAATGCAAGCAGCTCCCCATCACCTGCTCTGCGCTGCTCGCTCAATTTCCCTCCCTTCTTCAGTCTTCAGAGGGCAGGTGTGAGTCAACTGTAAACACAGTGAGAAAAGGTCACCCAACATTCCCTCAGCTGGCAAACTCAGAAGTCGCTGCCATGGTGATGGTCTGTGTACATGAAATTAAAACTTGCAACGTGATCAGGAGAGGACAGTGGCTCTTATTTTTTGGAATGGCTCCATTAGATGTCCTCCTACCTACTGTGAAGGCAGAGGTGACAAGATGTACTTGTCATAAATGAGCTGTAGTGGGATAAGGGGAGGCAGTAGGAAGAGCATCAAGCAGGAGTCAAGCAAAACCTACATGGCTGGACCACCAGCCAGCTCACTCGATGGTCCTGAGCTCACCCCTTCCTCTACCCTGATGCTTGGGTTGCCCTTACCAACACTTCTATACACTGAATTTGAGCTGAATTTAAAGGGAAGATAGATCTCCCAAGGGAAGTTAAAAATGCAGGAGGATCGTCTAGCCTCTCATAGCTTTTATTTATCATGGATCTACTACATGTCCAGAAGAATGATGAACACTTTATATATAGGAGTCCTAATCCTTCTACCACTTGATAACTTACTTTTATGATGCAACTGCACTTAGAGGTAAGATCAAGTTTCCCAAAGCATTTGCCTGGGTGATAAAGGGCAGAGTCAGAATTTCAACATAGGCCTATATAGTTCCAAAGCTGTGGTAAAAAGAGCCACAGAAGCACCAAGAAGACAGGGAAGCTATTAGCTCTGCCTGGTCCTCCCCAGAGGAAATCTCAGTGGAGAGGTAGATGTTCAAGTGCAAGAAAGCAGCTGACAGTAGACAGATGAGAAGTATACTTCGTGATGTAAGAACACATAAGCAAAGTGAGGGTAGTGGGAGTTCAAGGTTTCTAGGGAAATTATATGCAGCCCTTTTTGGTGAAAAGGTAATCATGTTTTGCTGTGGTTGGAGATCACAATTCCACTCTTTTCTAATCTATAAAGAACTTTATGAAGAACCCTGCCATACGAAACAATTTGTGACATTTTTCTAGGCAGTGGGAAGCATCAAAAGTTTGTACTAAGAAGTTTATCGGTAATTGTTAGTACCATCTGTAAAGGTTCTTTATATGCTGTGAGAAAATTAAACATACCTGAAGTGTTTCAAAGAGGAGAAAATTGTTTTCATGCCATCTCACAGAGACAGTAGCATTACGGGCTGACACTGCCCCACAGGTAAGCAATTGGATTACATCAGCCATTAGATCACATTAACATGTACAATGAAGTCAGATAACCACACTGGCTTTTTTTCCCCCTGGATTAGTGAGACGCTTCTATTTTCTCTTATGTTTTAGGAAGGGGTGAGAAACTTCAAGGAACTTCGAGCCAGATTTCAAAAGTTTGATGCTCCAACTCTTCCAAGACCCATTAAATTCCCAGCAGGTGTTTCTCAAAAGGGTGACATGGTATGCACACAGTCAACCCAGATCCTGGCCAATGGGAAGCCCCTCTCATGCAACCCCAGTCAGCCCTCATCAGATTGCTGCAGTGGTGAGTCCCTACCTCTTAAAACACAGAAAACAAAGCTGGCCCCGAGAAGTGAAACTCACAAGTGTTCAAGTTCCCCGGGACCTCCAGAAAAATCAGCTGTCTGTACTGCCACCAATTCCCAGAAGTCTACTGTGTGTACTGCTGCAAGTTCCCAGAAGGCCTCTCTGCTGTCAGATGTGACTAGATCAAACACTGAGATAATGGATGAGGAGAAAGTAAAGGGGACCAGTAGCTTCAGAAATAAACTCTGGAACTGGGAGAAAGTTTCATCTCAGAAAAGTGAGATGTCATCATCCCTTGTCCTTGCTAATCATGGAAGTAAGGCCTTCCACGTGGAAGGGCAAAAAAGCATGGGTCTTGCCCCAGAAAGGACAAGGAAAAAGCTAGAAACTAAAGGAACCTGGACCCTTCCTTCCCAGAGGCACTCGACAGCCCAAAGAAAATCAGTTGCCACCTCTGAAGATCCTTCTCCTCTACTCTCTCAACATGGCAGGAAGAGCCAGGAGAACCCCAGTCCTGAGAGGAGCCAGGCGGGCAGTGCCTGCCAACCTGTTTATGAGTGTGAGCTTCCCAGCCTGGCCTCAGGTAAGAAGTGAAATCCCCAGAGGCCTGGGGATGGGGTCATTATGTTTTTCTATTTAAGCCTGTTGACTTAATGGTCCTATATGTGACCTGGGCAATGCAGCATGGAGATTGTAGGCCTGTCTGCTAAATTGTCATCTCAAGTTGGGGTAAAGGGCTTAATCTCCTTGAATTACATTGTGAGATAGTTTGAGCAAACTTGGATATGAATCCTAGATCTACTTCTGCATGAACTCGGGCAATCTACAAATTTCTTAAAGTCTGGTTTGCTCTCCTACAAAACAGATCCATCACCAGAGTTCTCTGTCTTGATAAACAACACAACCATCTCCCTAGTTTCTCATGCCAAAAACCTAGGAGCGATGCTCTATTTTTCCTTCCCTCTCATTCTTTACATTGAACCCATCAGCAAGCTCTTGGTTCTACCACAAAAGTAAATTCAGGACACTTCGACTTCTGTCTCTGCCTGCAGCTCTTGTCCACAACACAGTCATCTCTCACCTGGACTATTGCAACAACTCAACTGGTCTCCCTATTCCATGCTCTTGCCCCCTTATATTCTTTACTTCCCCTCGCAGGCACAAAGATCCTGTAATGCATAAGTCAGATCATGCCCCTCTCTCACTCAAAGTCAACTCTACCATCTAACAGTGGCTCGTGCAATTCAGTTTTGGTCTCCTTCTCTTGCTTTCTCCTCTCTCGCTACATTGCCTTGCTGATCCATAGACATACAGAGCTGCTTCCACCCCAGGTCTCTGCACTTATCCGTTCCTTTGTCTGGAACACACTTCTGTCGGATCTTTGATGCCTTGGTCCCTCCCTTCATCAAAGTCTATGGAAGTATCACCTGCCCTGGCTGGCCCTTTCTGGTCACTCTATCTAAAATAGCCACACAACCCCTCTCACCTTCTATCTTTTTACATTGCTTTGGCTTTGTTTATATCACTTATCCTTACCTGGTATATTGTTATGAATTTGTGTGTTTCCCTCAGTAAGATGTGAATGACAGAGGACAGATTCTCTCCCTTACCACCACATCCCCAGAAGAATAAGGCCAGGTTGAATAAGTCCTCAAAATTATTTATTGAGCTGGGCGTGGTGGCGCACACTTGTAATCTCAGTATTTGGGAGGCTGGACAGGAGGATCACAGATTTGCAGCTAGCCTCAGCTACTTCGTGAGGCCCTCCATAGCTGAATGAGACCCTGTTTCAAAATAAAGAATAAAATATAGGGCTGGGGATGTAGCTCGGAGGTAGAATGCCCCTGGGTTCAATCCCCAGTACCGCAAAAAAAAAAAAAATTATTGAATGATTGATGGGACAGCGGGATCTCCTGCTTACAATCTCACATGGTTTCTCTTTGTATTTCTAATAGAATCCTAACTACTGACCACAGTCCTCATGACCCTTCATTCTAGTCCTTGCCACGTCTCTGACTTTTCTCCTTGTCTTTCTCTAGCACACTAGCCCATAGTCGACACACCAGATAGATCCCTGGAATTATCATGTTTATTTGTTATTTGCTTATCATTAGTCTCCTCTAATTAAAATCAAAATTCCTAAATGCAGGACTATATTTGTTCTTGTTCTCAGTTCTAACCCCAGTTCCCAGGCATTGCCTGAAATATAGTAATTAAACAGTTATTGATAAAGATATGGGGAGAGGATGGATAGAAACAAAGATGGATGGGAGAAAACAAAGAAGCGGGGATTATCTATCATTTGGAACTACTGAGAGAGTTAAATGAGATAATTCACATAAGTTGCTTAGTACAGCGCCGGGTAAAAATTAAGAGCTCAATTAGTGGTAGCTCATTGTCACTATGTCTTCTCCCTAATTTGATGAAGAGTGAAATTTCCGACATTGAGACTCACAGTTAAAACCTAAGAAGGAAAGAATTTGGCCCTGAGCTTCTGGGGATGTGGTCCCCTGCTGGTAGGACAAGAAGGAAGCTGTCCCTCCCCTCCCAGCTTACAGAGCACAGTATAAGGAAGTCTCACAGAGGCACATGCAAAACCCCCGTCCTCTTCTTTGGTTTTAGTATAGATGACATATGTAGTCAACTACTGTATTATGTAAACCAAAACATCAAGGCACTTGGGTTATATAGGATTTTGTGTTATTTTCAGTGTAAGAAGCAGACATGATTTTCATATGTAGTAATGGAATTTCTATTGGAATTAGATTTATGAGTGAAGGACAAAATATATAAAATTGGATTGTTCTAGAAAATCCCAAGACATAAAACTCAAAGGTGCCAAGTACCACAAAGTCCTTAAGCACTTATGGTATACAAATACCATGGGGGGCTATAAAAAGGAATAAGAATTGATCTCTGAGCCCCAAAAATCAGAGATCGATTCTTATTCCTCTTTATTCCCCCCATGTTCTTTGCACACCACAGTGCTTGAGAAATCCTTGCAGTGAATAGTCATAGTCCATCGCCTCTGAAGCAGGCCCTGTGCTTGGTGCTGGGAGATCAATATGACATAATCCCTGCCAGCAGGAGCTCATTAGTAATGTGTTGCAAATCAGAGACTGGTTAATTCTAGACTTCTAAAGAAATCAGGAAAAGCTTTCTAGAGGAGCTGTCATTTGAGCAGAGCTTTAAAAGAATAAATTGAAGTTTGCAAAAGAAGGACAAGCATCTCAGAATAAAGAATGGCAAAAACTAAGTCTTGGGGATAGGAAAGCTTGTTAAGGCTTTAAAAATCAAATCTGGAAAACCGAGAAACCCACGAGGTGAGTGGAAGATGTTTGGGCTGAAGGTTGGGGAGTAGGATGCCACCGTGTGACGAGAAAAGAATCTGGTGCTGGAACGGCAGGAAACAGAGTGGCCGGGCATGTTGAGGAAGTCTGCAGGGCAGCAGGATGGGTGACACGAGCAGGTGTGAGTTTAGGTTGGGCACACTGACTGCTGGGTGGAGAATGGATTGGAGGGGAGAGAGACTGAGTTTTACCTGACAAGCCATGACATGGAAATAATAATCTCCCTGTTTTCCTGTCTGTGCTTAGAAAATCAGCCGGATGTCAGGCATCACCAACGACCCAAAACAAAGCCACTGCCTTCTATTGAGTCCCTGGGTCCTCCTCCCCCAAAGCCTTCTAGGCCCCCCGTGGTGAACCTCCAGGCCTTCCAGAGGCAGCCAGCTGCTATTGCCAAGACCCAAAATGAAGGTAAGGAAATGCAGGGGACATGCCACACAGTCAGCTGGAAGTGACGGCTCTAGCGCCTGCGTCCCCAGTGTCACCTCCCTGTCCGCATGAACTCCCAGGTAACAATGCCACTACTTTTCTTCCATGGGGCTGGACATCCATCACTGCTTATTCTCCTGTGCGAGCCGTGGCAGCTTGCCTGTGAAGTGACGGATCTGCAGGCATTGGCCCCTTATCGCTCCCGGGCCAGCCCACATCCCCTGAGAGCATTGCATTTGATCACTGGGAACCTGTCCAAGAGGAAGAAAATGAAAAGTCACCAAGCAGGGAGCAGTGAAGCTTTGCGTTTTGCCAACACAATTGGTGCAGGAAAAGAAAGAGAAGGAAGTGGAACCGGAGAGGAGTGTGAACTAGACCCCAGATCCTTATGGGGGCCCTCAGGCTCCTGTGATCTGCCCTCACTAATTACCTGAGGGCCACGCCCGCCCCCTCTGAGCCAGGGAGGGAAGCCTCCTCCTCGGAAGACATTTTTCTGTGCTGTTTTGTGTCTTGCTCTGCTATTTAAAGGAACGCCTCTCATCCCTCGGCACTCCTACTGCAGGCTGGTCTTGTGGCATTTGGAACACCCTTGCTTATGTTCACGCTAATGAAACATGAGGGGAATGTACACTTTGGGGTGATATGTAGTGCTGTGCTAATGTTTGTTTTACCATAGCCATCAGCACCAGCAGATGGTACTTGGAGAGAGCTAATACAGCCTTTGATTGTTCATTTAATTGCTTTGGGCAACCTCGTGGTTGAATTTCTCTGATTCAGTGGTTCTCGAACTGGAGCGTGCATCAGAATTGCCTAGAGGACTCGTGAAAACTCGGGCTTCCAGGCTCCTTTTGCAGAGTGGCTGATTCAACTGGTCTGGGTTGGAGCCTGAGTATTTGCCTTTTAACAAGTTAACAGGGATGTCAATGCTGCTGGCCCAGGGAACACACTTTGAGAACCAGTGCTCCAAGTCATCTTAAGTCTTATCCCAAAAGAAAATTCCATATGGAGAGATAGAACTCACTAATATGGCCACCTCCAGCCTCAAGGAAGGCTAAGCATGGTTTTATAGACATTAATTCAGGCCTCAAAACATCTCTCTGAAAGGGAAGACCGTTGTCAGAGAACATAGAACCAAAGCCATGTCTTTTATAATAAAAGGGGCTTTGTAGGTCATAGCTCCTCCACCCACTAGCTACTTAAGTTTGGGCATGCTGTTCACCAAGCCTCATTTTCTTCATCTATAAAATGGGGATAGCAACACCTTGGTCTCATAGGATTATGGCGAGAATAACAAGGTGATACTTGGAAAGCTCTTACAGTGCTCAGTACTCCAGTCAGCCAGTCTCGTGTTATTTCAACCACGCACTGAACAGCTATACTCTCTGTGCCAGGCTGTGTGATTGAAACAAGAGATTAAGAGATAAGTCTCACAGAGGTTCTTGTCCTCAAGGAAGTTAAAGTCTAATACAAGAGATTATACCCATAAATAAATACCATAAAGTGTGGGTGAGTGCTGCAGTGTAGGGATAGATAATCCCCTTGGTTCTAGGGGTGGGGAGCATGGCGGGGGGGTTGGGGACACAGGTGCGCTGCCATTCCGGGCTTGGTCCCTGAGATCAGGTCATGTCATTAGCACCTTTCTTAACACCTCTTTTTCACTTTGTCTCTTGTTCTTACAGTGACTGTACACGAGGGCTCTCTGTCTCCAGAGGGGTGAGTACATGCTCTTTACTCTGTAGGAATGTAGCCCATCAGAGGGCTCCTCAGCCTGCCCAGGAGCAGGCAATAGTACAAGCCCAGCATATGCATTTCTCAGAAGGGCCACAAGAAGGGCAGATTTATAAGCAACCACCTGCAACTTTTATTTTAAATGAAAGATTAAATAAACTGCATTTAACTACTGTGCTGACATTACACTGCAGAGATAGTCCTCTGAAGTACTTTTTTTTATTGTACAGATGGGTTCAGTAAATTGAAACATCAGCTTCTGTAGTCATAAATGGAATTAGAGGTTAAGGAATGCTCTGGGCAGCCGTGATGTTAGGAGTTGGTAATGGCATAAAGGACGTTCTATTTCTGGTGCACTTCTAAGAGCTTTGCCGTGGAAGTGTCAGTTCATTAATTCACTCAACCAAATAATGTCTCTTGAGCCCTTTGAAGTAACAAGCATTGAGCTGGCTTCATTTTACAGATTTCCTCATTTAGTTGTCTCCAGAGGACTGAAAAGTTGCTGCTGCTGTCCTTGTTTTACAGCTCAGGACGCTTGGGTCAGAGTTTGCTTCTTGCTGAGCCATGCTTCCGGCCCAGATATGCCCAAATTGTTTTGATTATCTATCTTGCCTCACTCACAATGGTGTTCTCGTTCATAAGAAGGTTAGCCTTAGAAGGAGAAGCAGAAAGGCCGGGCATGGCGGTGCACACCTGTAATCCCAGTACTTGGAAGGCTGAGACAGGAGGATTGCAGGTTTAAAGTCAGCCTCACCAACTTAGTGAGGCTCTCAGCAACTTAGCAAGACCCTATTTCCAAATAAAAATTAAAATAGGGCCAGTAGAGTAGCTCAGAGGTAAAATGCCCCTGGGTCCAACCCCCAGCACCAATAAATAAATAAATAAAAATATATAAAAAGGAAAAGCAGGTTCCAATCCTGATAATCATATTACTGGTTTATTCATGAAAAGTTTCTAATAGTAAAGTGTGTTAAGTTTGTAATAGAGGTAGTTACAAGATTCAGAAGTCAACCACAGAGGAAGTGGTTACATTTCCTTGGGAGGGTCAGGGAAATCTAAAGATCCATCTGAGCTGGATGCACGCTTGTAATCCCAGTACTTGGGAGGCTGAGACCAGAGGATCCAGGTTTGCAGCCAGCCTCAGCTACTTAGTGAGGCCCTCTGCAACTTAGCAAGACCCTGTTTCAAAATAAAGAATAAAAAAAAATAGGACCAGGGGTGCAGCTCGGAGGTAAAATGCCCCTGGGTTCAATCCACGGTACTGCAAAAAAAATAAAATAAAAATAAAGATCCATCCATTATCTATTGCTATAGTAAGTAATATGACTTAATAAACATAAAACTTTAATAGCATACAATATGAGTCTGTGGGATACAGCTGATCTGGGCTGGGGTTGCCAGGACTTGCTCAAACATTTTCAGTCAGTTGTGGACTCTCTAGACAACTTTGCTGATACTGGCCAGAGCTGCTCATGTGCCTTGGGGCAGCTTGCAGCCGGCTGATCTAGGATTGCTTCGGAGCAAGGATGCCTGGCACCATCTGTCTCTTATCCTCCAGCAAACTAGCCCAGGAATGTTCTCCTCGCAGTGGCAGCAGACAAGCAAGACAAACCCGATAGCAAAAACACTCACGTACTTTCCAAACCTTTGCTACTTCACATTTGCTGACATTCTATGGCTCAAAGCAACTCACATGGCCAAGCCTAGGGTCAGAGTGAGCGGGCACTGCAGGCTTACATAGCAAAGGATAGGGAATCTAGAAAGTGGTGAAGAGTAGGGGCATTAATCCAACCAACCTATCACTGAAGAGGAAGCACTTGAAATGAGTATTGAGGATGAGTGTTTGCTAGGTAACATGGGAAGGGGTGCTATAGGCAGAAGCAGGAGATATGAAGTGACCTGTCTTATTTGCGGGACTAGAAAGAGTTGAGTAGAGTTTGAATGCAGGGAGTATAGAGATGGGATTGTGGAGTAGATAGGAGCCTATCGTGGAGAATCTTATACACCAACAGATTGGTAAGACAGTCTTGTTCAGCAAATTCTGTGTATTGCTAGTCGCAACTCATGTGCTCCAGAAATTCCTAGTTCAGCTATGCATTTGAAAGAGTTAAGTGGCAGCGTAGGTGGGTCAGTGGAACTGCACTTGTTGTGCATTTATGTGAAAGAGAGAAAATAATGTCAGTGGCTCAGGCAGTGGTTTGTATCATTTACTCAGCAAGCACAGGCCCCAGGGTGACAGTTGAGACTATACCTCTGATGTGCTTTGAGTGGGCCTTGGTTGTCTTGTAATACTATGAAGATCTCAGTAGGAGGATGAATGTGCTGTGCTTGTAGTGTTTAACTAGAATGCCCTCCCCCCATCTCTTGGCACTGTAACCACAGAAACATCAAGCCATAGCAACATGGGGGACGACCTTGCTGCGCTGGGCCTGTTGCTGCGCTGGGCCAGTGCTCATTCTCCAATGTGACTCTACCTTCCTAAGGGATTTACAAGGGCAATTTTGACAATTCTGTCCTTTCACGCTGACTTCAAAACATAACTTGCATTGGAAATGAGGTTTCATTGCACATCAGTTATGGTGTGGGCCATACTACCATAAGAATGAAAGATAAGAGAGATAAAGAAGGAGCAGAATAGTTAGGGGTGGCTTCATGGAAGACGAAATCATTTAAGCTATATCCTACATGATGAATAGGAATTAGATAGATTTACTTGTTTGTTCCCTTTTGTGATATTGTAAGTTGGGTACAGGCACCATATTATTCCTGGAAATAACCGCACTCCTGACATGTAGTGGGTGGATGGATGGATGGACGCACCAAAGGATATTCAGGATAGAGATAGAAATGACTGAAAGTAGTGAAGCAGTTAATAAAGAAGAGGAAATAACAGACAAAAAGTATTTTAATATGGAAAAATAAAAGATGAGGTTGAATCATATAGTCAGTCCTCCATATCTGTGGGTTTTGAATCCATGGATTCAAACCAACCTCATATCAATAATGTTTGAAAAAATATTGTGTCTGTACTGAACATGTTAAAACTTTCTCTCTCTTTTTATTCTCTAAACAATACAGGATAACAACTATTTACATAGCATTTACATTATATTAGGTATCATAAGTAATCTAGAAATGGTTTAAGTATACAGGAGATGTGTATAGGTTATATGCAAATACTAAGCCATTTTATATGACGGACTAGGGCATCTGCAAATTTTGGTATCCATGAGAGGTCCTGGAAGCAATTCCCCATAAGTACTGAAGGGCAGCTGCATATTAAGTGCCATGCTAAGGACTTTGGACTTAGTCTTGTCAATGATGTGAGTCTGAACACACAAACACCATGATGCCCAATAGCCTTAGATACACTTCCCATAGAAACTGGTGCTTGTTTGGGAAGAACATCTCCCATGTTCAGGGTCTTAATCTTCAATGCCAGTATTAGCTTTAGAAATAGAATATGTAATATCATTACTGAAAAGAGTCCTGGAAATAATCCGATATATCCAGGCTGTCTAGCATGAAAATAAGAAAATCCTTGGGGTTTGAATCCAAGCACTGCCACTTAACACCTGTAACCCTGAGCATTCCTTAACCTCCACATACCTCAGGTTCTAGTTCTATAAAATAACCATATTGATATTACCTAATCCATACCATTGTGGTGAGGGTTAAATTAAATAGTGATTATAAAGTATTTATTGCAGTGGCTGACATCGGAGAGTGGCTTACTTAGGTATTATATAACTTTCTGCTAAGAATAAAAGTCCATGCTCAAAACCCTAGTCTCCAAAAACTCATTAATGGAGAATTCAGTATCTAGAAAGTCCATTGTTTCTCTTTTTTGGGGCATATTTTACTCATACAATGCATATTTATTGAGCATACACTATATACCAAGCATTTTTATATTCATTGAGAATAGAGCAATATGCAAAGTAGACAAAATGTTTTCCATGCATTTGTATACACACACACACACACACACACACACACACACACACACACACACACTTGCTGTTTATTTCCAAATCCTTCAAGTTGAGCTGAGAGAAGAAAAAAATTGACCTCCATACCCCAAACTCCCAACCATCTGTCTAAGATTTATTCTTTGTTTTGGTACAGCAGACATTATTTCACCCCTTTTTTACATGACAGTTTTTAAAATATCTAAGGACTGCCTTCTTCTGTAAATTAAAACTCTCATTGTTAGCTGGGTGTGGTGGCGCACCCTTGTAATCCCAGTACTTGGGAGGCTGAGACCAGAGGATCCAGGTTCGCGGCCAGCCTCAGCTACTTAGTGAGGCCATCCGCAACTTAGTGAGACCCTGTTTCAAAATAAAGAATAAAAAATAGGGCTGGGGGTGTAGCTCGGAGGTAGAATGCCCCTGGGTTCCATCCCCAGTATGCAAAAAAAAAAAATTTCATTGTTTCCAACCATTGTTCATAAAATAGGAGCCTTTGTGTTCTATCTGTATTTCTCTAGATACATGTTTTAATCATCCTGTTAAGAACTTAGTGCATCCTTAGTATCCATCTTTCATTTCTGGGCTCCCGCCTATTGTATGTATATTGAACCTGAGAAGCAGCCTTGTGTGATGGAACAAGTACAGGTGTGCAGTCAAATCAGTACAGGCTCGAGCCTCTCCTCCACGCCTTGGATGAGTCATTTAGCAATTCAGAGCTGTCATATACACATCTGTAGAATGGACACACAATCATAGTATTTCCTTCCTTGTGTTGTCTTAAAGACCAAGTGAGATAAATTGTATAAAACATGGTACACACAAAATTAATCTCAACGAGGATTGGTTTCTTCAGTGTGTGGCCTCTCTATCCCTTGTTATCTCTGAAATATTATTATCTTATTAGTTCCCCATCGTGAAATGGCTCTTTAGAGATTATTCCTTGTCATCACTGTTTGATGAAAACCGAACTGGCTGGCTCTTGAATAAGCAGCCACCGTTTGTGTAAATAAAGCAGGTTTGTCCCGGGACAGCAGTCAGCTCTGGGTCTCTGTCAGTACTTAGCAGAGTTGGCTAATATTTTATTCATTAGCTATAAATATGGCCTATCTCCCATTAAGAAGTGGCAGAGGGTAGCCTGACTCAGGGAATCTCTGACTCAGACACAGAGGGAAGGGAGAGGCTGTTTATTTCAGGAGTAGAGAAGATGCAAATGCACAGTATCTCAGGTGAGGGTCTGCAGGTGCATTCTCAGGAATCTACCATTTTCTCCCTTTAACTTTAAAAATTTTGTCTTAACTTGTGTGTGTGCGTGTGTGTGTGTGTGTGTGTTGCTGGGGATTGAACCCAGGGTCATTCTACCTCTGAGCTACACTCCCAGCCCTATTTTTTTTTTAATTTGAAAACATGGTCTCACTAAGTTGCAAAGAGCTCGCTAAATTACTGAGGCTGGCTTTGAACCTGTGCTCCTCCTGTCTCAGCCTCCCAAGTCCTGGGATTATAGGCATGTGCCACCATGCCTGGCTTGTGTCTTAATTTTGAAGATTGTTTTTAAAAACTACTGTCAGCCTATTTTGAGTCATCTGGATGGCTTCTTTCTTACCTAGTACTTTGGAACTTACTTTTGATAAGTCTACCTCATGCACAGTGGAAACACAAAAGCCTTCTAGGACTGGGCAGATGGGTTCTGTGACTGTCCAGGACTGCATAACACCGCAGGGAGTGGCTGATCTTGTGGAAGTGGGGGATAGGCACCTCACCTAAGGCATGCAATTCAAATGATGATAATAGTAACAGCAGTAACTGTGGCCAAGTAAATGTATTTGGAGTACTCATTTGAATAGTGGTAAGTGCTATAGAAATTTTTATACCACAGAAACAATAGCACTCTGGTCCAATAAATGCATTTGCAGTACTTACTGGAAGAGTGGTAAAGGCTATGGAAATTTTAAGAGTACCAGCATAATGACTGAAGATTGGGAGTGACAAAGGAAGTTCAAGTTCTGCCATGGTGACATTTGGCTCGAGACCTGAATAATAAGAACCCAGTCCAGTCACAGGAAGGTCTAGGAGAAGAACATGCCAGGGGAGGCGATAGGGGTGCAAAGTCTGGAAGGAGAACCACCCTCAGCAGAAAGGAGGGATCACAGTTAGAGGCCAGCCAGTGAGGGGATGATGGCGGAGAATCTTAGGAGTCATGGGATGGATTTGGAGTTTGCTCTAAATGCATTGGGAAGCCCTTGGAGAGCTTTAAGCCAAAGAGTGACATGAGCTGACATTTATTCTGTAAAGATCACTCTGATGCTGTAAAAAGAGTAAATTTAGAAGGGAAACAGGTGGAAATGGGAAGACAGCCCAGGAAACCATTGCAACACCAAAAACAAAAAAAGCAACACTCACAGCATCTATGCTAAGTATTTACATAGATGATGCCATTTATGACAATTCTAAGAAGTGGATGATATCCCATGTCACAGATGAGGAAACTGAATCACCGAGAGGTTAAGTAACTTGACATGGACAGGGTGGTAGAAATGAGATGAAAGAAGCCAGGCGTGGTGGCACATGCTTGTAATCCCAGTACTTGGGAGGCTGAGACAGGAGGATCACAGGTTCTCGGCCAGCCTCAGCTACTTAGTGAGGCCCTGCACAACTTAGTGAGACCCTGTTTCAAAATAAAGAATAAACAATAGGGCTGGGGGTGTAGCTCAGAGGTAGAATGCCCCTGGGTTCAATTCCCAGTACTGCAAAAAAAAAAAAAAAGAAGAAATGAGATGAAAGAGAGAAATGAATAGATTCAAGATCTATGCTAGAGGAGAACCAGCAATTGCCATATCAGCGGTGGGGAGTGAGATGTGAGGGAAAGGGAGGAATCAAGGCCAACTCTAGGTTCTTTGCTGTTTCCCTCATTGTCCATGTTTATATAGGTGAAGTGCTTGGCCCACAGTCAGTGCTCAGGACAAGACAAGAATGATTCTTCCTGAAGCTGTTTGAGATTGTTTTCTATTTCAGAACAACAACAACAACAACCAAAAGCATGTGAATGTGCCTTTGTGCATGTAGGACAGAGAATGTGTTAAGGCCAGTTGTTGAATTGCTTAGAGTACTGTTTTCTGAATGGCTGTGTTGCAGGTAATTAAGATGATACAGACCCGTTCTCAGAGGCCAACAGCAAAGGAATCTCCTTGTAGTGATATCTGGGGGGTAAAGGGGCTGGAAATCCCAGCCTGCTCTATTGAACTCTATTGAATCACTCAGGGGAAAAATGAGAATTTTTTTTTTGAAGCTTGTACCCTACGGAGTTTTAGACCCAGAACATTCGGTAGCTTCAGTTAAGCCATTTTAATGACTTCTTCTTATCCCTTTTTAATTGGACTTCAGGGGACACAACATGGTCACTATTTGGCCTGCCTTTCACAAGGACCCTGGTGGCAGGAGCAGCAGATTTACTAAGAGTGTTTCTCTTCTTTCATCTTTTCAGAATTCCTCCTTTTAAAAAATTCTCCCGTAGTTTCTGTTTATTGAGCACTTTCCATAGACAAAGTCTTGTGCCTTTGACATGTGTCCACGCTCTCGTTTAAAAACTCCCAGCCACAAATGCCCTGTGAAATAAGTGGTTAGTGGACCCTCTGCCCTCGTAGACTCGGGTGGAGGGATCCAAGACAATGCCACTGGATCAGGGGTCCAGGGTTCGACCTGATCAGCCTGGCTCCAGAGCACTGCCTCTCGACCACCTAGGCTGCTTTACTAAGGATTCACACAGATTCAACTCCCATGACAATAGGGGGCAAGTTTTAATAGGAGAGGGCCCATTCTACAAATTGGGCTTGGATATGCTCCAAGCAGGTGTTTGTTCATCTTCCTTCCTTCCTTCCTTCCTTCCTTCCTTCCTTCCTTCCTTCCTTCCTTCCTTTTTTTTTTTGTGGTTCTGGGGATTGAACCCAGGGACAGTCTACTTCCAAACAACAACTCCAGCTCTATTTTATTTTTCATTTGGAAACAGGGTCTCGCTAAGTTGCTGAGAGCCTCGCTAAATTGCTGAGGTTGGATTCACCTACGATCCTCCCGTCTCACCTTCCAAGTACTGGGATTAGAGGCATGCGCCACCATGCTTGGCTCCAAGCAGGTGTTCTTGAATGTCTGCCTAAGGATTTCATTTCTGTCTGCAAAGATATCTGTGTGAAGAGGCTGGTCGGGGTGGGGGGGTATGAAAGGGTTTGGAGGCAAGCCTTACCTTTTCTCTTTAGTGGCATTCACCTCAAAGCAGATACTCTGGAATTCGAAATGCAGATTTTTTAAATTTGATCTGAGTGATCAAAATGAGGGCTTGTGGTATTTTTGTTTCATGCCACCGATGTTGCCACTGGTGTGGTAAGAATCTGCTTTGGCATCACATAGGGAGAAGACAAACTGCTTTCAGAAAGTCCTTCCAAATCCACCGGTGGGTCAACTGGTTCCATCTTAACCCCAGATTACAGGTTAAATCATATTTTCATTTATAGATGATAATGTTAGACATAGAAAAAAACAATAGCTACCCATCATACACTCTTCATACAAATGACTAATATAGAGAAGAATTGATCTGTGAAACTGTTGGATTCACCTCAAAAAGTTTTTTTAAAATATCAACCAAAACCCATCCATAAGCTCCTTGACCTCCATCATCATCCGGTGCTCCATCACGTTCATTTTCAGTCCTCTCTGTGCTTCTAGACTGACTCATAGTACAGAGGAAAAGAACAAGGCACAGGAATCAGAAGATGTGGTTTCCAGGCCCACCTCTGCCACTTAACAGCAGTGCTATCGTGAATGAGTTACTATTTTCAAGCCTCAGTTTCTTCATTTGTAAAATGCCTCACAGAACTGCTGAGTGGATTAAATTAGATAACATATATAAAACCTACATCAATATAATTTATTTAAAAAGTGAGTAAGAGTTGGGTGTGGTGATGCATGCCCATAATTCCAGCAAGTCAGGAGGCTGGGGCAGGAAGATCTCTTGAGCCCTGGGGTTTGAAGCCAGCCTGGGCAACATAGGGAGACCACATCTCAAAGAAAGAGGAAGGAAGAGAGGGAGGGAGGAAAATAAAAATGTGTGACTTAATTGAATGCAAAATCTCAGAGCTTCTCTACTTTTGTATCTGCAGCAAACATACTATTCTCTCATAAAGGCTTTGGGTAATAGTTTGGTCAGTCCTCTGGGGCCTCTTTACCATATACCTTAGTGACATTCTTATTTGATGATTTCCATCGCACTGTGAGCTACTCATGCCAGGTTTGACTTCAACTGGTGCATCTTCTGTGAGATATGATATACAGAGTAGTAATTGAGACCCCAGATCTGGAGCCAAATACTTGGTCCCTAATCTCTGCTATGTCATGTACTATTCCATGCAATTCAATTATGCCTCTGTTTATCTGTATATGGGGAAAGTGATAACATTTACTACTTCATAGGGCCTAATGAATTGATAAATATAATTAAAACAGTGCCTGCCATGAGTAAATTCTCAATAATCATTAACTGTTGCTATTATTTATATGGCCCCCTTTATGAATGAGATAAATGGTTTGGCAACATAGCTTCAGAGTTCATTGCACTCATCCTGAAATTGAGGATAGGCAATGGCATATTTTGTGAAGTTATCCAGCACTTTACTAACATTAACTTGGTCATCATAGTTTTCTGGTCCTTTGTAGAAAGAACTGGGTTATCAATATATGAATAAAAGAAAAGAAATCCTTATTGCCTGGGGCTGAGGGATGTTGGAGATATTGTATTTGTTTGTTACTATAAGAGTCATAGTAGAATTAATAAGGTAGTATTAATACAGAATTAGTACAGGTTATGCTAAGTTGAATTAATACAAGTTGTGCTAAGTTGAGGGTGGTGTGTGGCTCAATGGTAGAATGCTTGCCTAGCATGCACAAAGCCCTGGATTTAGTCCCCACCACTGTGGAAAGAAAAGGGGGAGATCAGATTGTGCTAAGTTATATGGGTGTGTATGTATAGATACTATGTGTGTATCTACAAATGCACATATAAGATATACATAAAGCTGTATATACACACATTTATGTATATAATGTGTGTGTACTCTCTAAAAATGGTAGAATAGGAGAGCTGGTGGTGGAGGTGGTGGTAGAAGTTGAAGTACAAGGGGTAGAACGTAGAGTGGGACAAGTAGATGTGGTAGTAGTGGTCATGGAAGTAGTAAACACTTCATGCCAAGCACTGCACTAAACACAGCATATTTTATAACTCAGCCTCATAAAAAGATTAAAGGATAAAGAGACTTGGGCCAAACTACCTAAGGTCACAGGTAGAGCTGAGATTTAACTCCAAATCTGTATTTCTGAAACTCATGTCCCTCTAACCATTCTGTTCTACTGCAGTGTTGATTGTTCACCCTTATCATCATCTAATATGTAAAACACAAATGTCCTACTAGATTATGAGAAGAAAAACTTCCCTTAAAATTTATCATACATTTTTGTGAACTGGGCACAAATCCATTTTGAGATCCATTCTAGGGAGCATGGATGTCACTTTTAAAACCCTCATCACCAATCACTTAATTCAAGAGAAGGATTTCTTAAGTGAAGGTCAGTGGGGAGAATGGTCTTGCAAGGAGTATTCATTGGAAATAGGAATTTGTCCTAGTTTGGGACTTTGGGTAATTGAGAAATCAGATGTTCATATTCCTTTGTCACCAGGACATGTAGCATGTCACAAAGAGCAACTGCTAGCTAAGCTGTCCCTGTTCCTCCTGTCTCCAAAATACATGGCCCATTGAATCACAAGTGGAAGAAACAGAAATTTCAACCTAGGTTCACCTTTCTTGTGAAATAAACATAACAGTACACAGCAGGTTTTGCTATTCAAGTCTCAATATTTCTACTTAATGCAAGCTCTTCTTTGGATTTTCCAGAACTTTCTTGCAGTGCAACTTTTGATTCTCCCTCCTTCACTGTGGCATGGGAGAAGACAAAGGAAGTTTGCCTGTCAGGCATTTTACATGTGGTAACTCAGGTATTTCCACACTAAGCTCTCATAGTGACCCCATGAGGAAATTAATGTTCTAAAAACCTAAATGAGTGCTCAGGACCATACCGCCAGTGAGAGATGCACAGAGCAATCTAAGGCCAGTGTCTAACACACAGCAAATCCTCAAGAAATTGTAGCTATTAGTGTGATTGATAATTTTGCTGTTGAAGCAAGTGAACAGATCTTTAAATGAGCAGTGTGAGGCAGTTCTCTAGAGAGAACAGCCTAATAGAGAGGTTGACAGATTATTCTCCAAAGAACAATAGGTTCTGCAGAGGCATCTCAAGGCTGTGGCCCAGACATAGATATGGCAAGTGGAGCCAACCACAGGAGCAGGTCAATTCACGATGCTTTAGCCAGACAGATTCACTATTCAAATGTTTATTTTGAAGATAGGGTTCTTAGGGTCTGGACACAATTAAGAAGTTTCTGGTTTTGTAAACCATATTAAACACTTACATTGCAGTTGAGTTACTTATTGTTGCTTCTTGAACAAAGATAATGTTGAAGATATTAATAAACATTAAAGATTTATATGATGTAATATTTAAATTAGTAGAGGTTTTTCTATAAGGAAGTATGACAAGGTAGGAACTTGATGCTATGTCAATAACAAAGGAACTTTACAAAATGCAAACATCAAAACTTGTCTTTTAGCCATGTGTGGTGGCGCATACCTATAATCCCAGTACTTGGGAGGCTGAGACAGGAGGATCACAGGTTCGAGGACAGCCTCAGCAAGTAGTGAGACTTGCATCAACCTAGTGAGACCCTGTTTCCAATAAAAGTAAAATAGGGCTGGGGGTGTAGCTCAGAGATAGAATGCCCCTGGGTTCAATCCCTAGTGCCCCCCAAAAAAAACTTGTCTTTTGAAAATACAATAATCCAGCTGGGTCCAGCGATGTATGCCTGTAATCCCAGTACTTGGGAGGCTGAGACAAGAGGATCACAGGTTGGAAAACAGTGCACAGTAACTTAGCAAGAGTGTATTTCAGAAAATAAAAAGGGCTGGGGGTATAGCTCAGAGGTATAGTGCTCCTGGGTTCAATCCCCAGAAGCGCGCGCGCGCGCACACACACACACACACACACACACACACTTATCCAGTATAATAATATTACTAGCACCTTTGTGGAATGAGTGTATATAGAGAGCAAATATTTCATTCAATATCCACAATATACCTTTAAGGTAGATTTTACTATAATATTTTGTAGAGTAGGAAATGGAAGATCAAGGTATTTATTGAGTGCTTTGTAACTAGAAAATGAAAGAGAACTAGAATTCAAACTCAGATCTGTCTGAACGCACAGTACAGGTCTGGCTGATATTCTAGCTGCCTCCCAATAAGATCTATAGTCCTGGAGACAGACATTTTTCATAAATGCGGAAACAAAGAAATTGAAGCATAGATAAATTTAAATCATAGAGTTATTTCTTCCTTACAATTCAAGTTCTTTATATTGATCCACACTGTATAAAATCAAGGTGGATCTCAGAGCTAGCTTTAATGCACTGGAAAAAAAGATGAAAGACATTCTCAGGCAGCAAAGGAAGAGGTTTAAATACACCTACAATATCCTCTTTCCCTTCAAACATTAATCCTGGGACTGCCTCTCTCTAAAGACAATTGATCTGAAAGATGCCTTTTTTTTAAGAAGATACATTTGGCTGAAATTCTTTCTTTATAATCATCTGAAGTCAGATATTTATTCATTTCTGACAAAAGTAGTACAAGAAATTGATTGGACATCTTCTTTCAATTTCTCCACAAATTGTTTCTTATTAATAAAGTTAATTTACCATAGACCCGATGAAGTTGTTAGGCCATTAGAGCATGAGAAATATGGCATAGCCTATAATTTAAGAAAGTTTCTCTCAATTACTTCATGCAGAGGGAAAGGAACAAAAACAAAATGAAGGGAGAAGTTACTGAAGCATTAGAGTTCATTTTTCTTTTTCAGCAAAGTGAACTATCCCTGTATTCTTAAAAAAAACATTACAGAGAATATGCAAGAAGAACAGAAAACAATTAAATATTCAAATGGTCAAAGGAGGGGAAATAATTAGGTAGAATGTGCCTATGATGTAATGATAAGTGGGGGAAGCAAAAGAAAAGGTTGAACTCCAAACTTTTCATTTTCTGTGACAACTATGTGAATATAAATGGGAAGAACATCAGAAGAATAGCAAACTGTGATGTCATCCTGTGAAGATGGTAGAGTTGTGAGGATGGTATCTCCCCAGGCATCTGGGTGCACTTGGTGTGGTATAGCTGGTGTTTCCCGTTTATTATGGAGGCAGTAGAAGTTCCCTTGTATTACACTCCAGTTCCATTCCCCTTCCTCCTTACCCAGAGCCAACTTCAACCACGAATTAGGAGCTATCCATTATGTATTCTTATATTTGACCTGCAAACTCATATATCTGTTAAAGTATTTAAAATATTTGTATAAGTGGCATTTGACTTTATCATTCTCTCACTTTATTTTAGTGAAGCTATTTTCATATTCTGTGTTGATGTGTTCAAGTCTAGTTTATCCATTATAATTGCTCTGTTGTGTTTCATCAAATGAACATGTTACAATGTGTTTCCAAATTCCTTTACTGAGGGACATTTAAATATTTTTACGTTTTCCATCATTTTGGCTGGGCATGGTGGCACATGCTTTTCCATTGAATATTCTATTCTAATATTCAGTTTTTTTTTCTTTTAAATATTCTATTTAGCTGGATGTGATGGTGCATGGCTATAATACCAGTACTTGGAAGGCTGAGACAGGAGGATACTGCAGGTTCAAAGCCAGCCTCAGCAACTTAGCAACTTAGCAAGGCTTTCAGCAACTTAGTGAGACCCTGTTTCAAAATAAAAAATAAAATAGGGCTGAGGGTGTAGCTTGGAGGTAGCATGCCTTTGGGTTCAATCCCCAGCACCCCCCCACACACACATACACACACATAATAATAATAAATAAATATTCTATTTCTTTTCATTTTAGTGCAAATGGTGTGTGTGTGTAGTATTGGGGATTAAACCCAGGGGCACTCTACCACTGAGCCACACCTCCAGCCCTATTTTATTTTTTATTTTGAAACAGGGTCTCTCTAAGTGACTGAGTCTGGCCTTAAACCTGTGATCCTCCTGTCTCAGCCTCCCAAGTACTGGGACTACAGCCATGTGCCACCATGCATGGCCGTATGTTAAATTTTGATATCTACACCGGGAGTGGTGGTGCACGCTTGTAATCCCAGTACTTTGGGAGATGGAGACCGGAGGATCCCGGTTCGCGGCCAGCCTCAGCTCTCTCTCTCTCTCTCTCTTTCTCCCTGTCTCTCTCTCTCTCTCTACTTAGTGAGGCCCTCCACAACTTTGTGAGACCGGTTTCAAAATAAAGTATAAAAAATAGGGCCGGGGTGTAGCGCGGAGGTAGAACGCCCCTGGGTTCAATCCCCGGTACCGCAAAAAAAAAAAATCTTGATATCTACAATTAACTAAATTTAATGTTACTCAAAAACCCCTAACCTGCTCCTAAATAATACAAAGACCTGAGAACAATTTCTATAGCCCTCCTCCACTACCTTCCATATTATTATTTGATATTTTAATTTCATCTTATTCTTAAACTTCTCCAAATTAGTAATTTTCAACAGTCAATATTTATTTAGATTTCCAAATAGCTTTATTAATTTCTTTGCTTACGCTTGTTCCTTATATCCTGCTTCATTACTATTCCAATTTCTTTTGACTGAAATATGTCATTTTGTTGTATTTCAGCAAGGGTTTCTGAGTAGTAAATGCATGTACTTGCATGCTAAAAACATCTTAGTTCTCCTTTACCCTTGAATGATAATTTAGCTGGAATAGAGTTTTATACTGACGGCTTTCTTTCTGCTGTTTGAAGGCGTATCCACAATCTCCAACATCTACTGTGCTAATGAAAAGTCCATTACCAGTCTGATTTCTGTCTTTAGTATACAGATTGTCTTTTCTCACACATGGCTTTTACATTTTTATTTGACTTGCGGTAATTTATTACAAACTGTATATGTGTGGATTTGGTGTTATTTCTCATTACTGAAGGTGCTTCAATAGAATGATTCATGTCCCTTTTCAATCTTTGAAGTCTTGGCTATTATTATTTGAATACTGATGCCTTTTCATCACTCTTATTCTTCTTTCTTTTCAGAATCCCTCGTAGACTTATGCTGGAACTTATTTCATCTTATCTCTTAACTTCTCTCTTAATAGTTTCTATCTTTTAATCTCACTGTGCTACATTCTGGGTAATTTCCTCAGATCTAATATAACAGTTTCCTCTTCTGCTATATCTGGTCTTCCTTTCAACCTCTACATTAATTTATTTTATTTCAAGAATTACATTTATGAATTCTAAAACCCTTTCTTCCAGTCCCTAAATCTACAGATTCTTTTTTGACAGTCTCTTGTTTTTACCTAATATCTTTTATTACTCACTTAACTTCTTTGAACACTTAAATACACTTATTTTAGCCAGGCATAGTGGTAATCCCAGTACTTGGGAAGCTGAGACAGGAGGATCACAGGTTTGGCCAGCCTCAGCAACTTAGTGAGGCCCTCAACAACTTAGTGAGACCCTGTTTCAAAATGAAAAATTTTTTTCACTGTGTATGTGTGTGTGTGTGTATGTGTGTGTGTGTGTGTGTGTGTGTGTGTGTGTGTTACTGGGGATTGAACCCAGGGGCATTCTACCTCTGAGCTATACCCCCAGCCCTTTTTCTACTCTGATTTCTCATGGCTGACTCAGCCCTTATGACCACAGACAGAAAAGCTTTCCTGCTCATTCCCTGGAAGAGTGGACAGAGGTTTTCTAGAACTTGTTTTACAAATGGGGCAGCATTTTGTGACCCTGGACTTTATGCTGATAACTTAATTACAGTGGCTCATTCAGAGGAGGCCTGTGACTCAGACTTCCTTTCTAACTCAGACATTAAACCCCTGGCTGCCCAGGCATTCAGTCCTCCCTTTATCTGGTCCCAATTTCCCTTGACTACAGTACTCACTTGCATCTTTTTATATATATATATTTATACTTTCACTGGTGCATTATAGTCTCAACATGTACACAGCACTGGGACTTGCATCTTTTATTGTGGCTTCCTTACTACTGCTGGCACCTGGGGATTTCTTTTTTTATTCCCATGTGAGCTCTGTAATCTTTGTACAATGCTTTACACTGTTATATCTTGTCTGGAATTCCTGTGTGTTTGAAGGAGGGGTGGTGTGCCCCCATATCCACTTAGGTCACTATGTTGACCAGACACAGTTACATTACTTCTCTAGCGAGGAAAAAAAATACAAGTTTTAAAATGTGTTTAAAGAAATATTTTAAATAACCTTTTTTCCCCATTTCTTTGCTTCTCAGTGCTGAATTTGAAGAACCACATAATTATGAGGCAACAATTTCATATCCGAGACACTCTGGCAACTCCATTAACCTGTGCACTGCAAAAGAAATTGCTGATTGTAAGTCTGCTAAGCCAATTAATAGTGTAACCCTGTATGGAATAAAAATGTGTCAAAAATGGTATTTTTCCCTCTAGCTAACTGTAAGTTTAAAAATTCACAGCCCTTCTGCTCTACCATCTCGTTTCTTTTTATTTTTTTTCCATGTCTGGTCTCTTAAAAATATAAATAAGTCCAGTTGGGCATCAAAGCTATTTCTGATTCTTATTCTTGCCTTCTCTCTACTGCTTTTATTTTCTTTTCTTTCCTTCTCCTTCCCCTCACTAATTGACTTACCTGCTTTGCCTTTTGTAGATATGTGGGAGAAAAAATCAAGATATGGAAATTCATTTTTTCCCTTCTCCTTCTATAGAAACTTCATCTTTCTTCTTGTGGTATCTTTCTGGGAGTCCCCAGGTTACTCAGTGTGTGAAGAGGGAGATAACAGACCATAAGAATTAGGCCCCTCTGTTCCATCTGAATAGGAGAAGGGAATTTATTTAATGAGTTTGATCACTGGTTCTGAGCTAAGTTTCCTGCCTCTGGTATTGACAACAAGGTTGAAACCTTTTTATGAAAAAAAAAAAACTTCCAGGCACAAAGAAAAAGAAGGGACTCCCCACATTTCTGCAAAGTTCAGCATCTTTGTTTTGCCTATAGGATCATCAAATTTTCTGCAAAAAGCCATAAGGATTAGTGCTGGAATAAACACTAGTATTTATTGAGCTTGTACTATGAACTACATGTCTGTGTTAGGTTTGGTGTACAGCTCGATAATAGAGTGGTTTTATCACCCCATTGTTAGAGACAGGAAACTGAGGATGGGAGAGGGTGAGGTGTATAGGAGCATACAAGTAATAAGTTGCATGTGAACAGGCTCAGCTGCCTCAAAATTCCAGGCTCTTTCCACGATTTTATGCTACTTCAATACAGTCTGGTTTCCCTGGAAGGAGGGTTAAAGAAAGACCATCTGGCCCCAGACAATAAGCTCAAGGTTCTAGGAAAGGAAGTCATTTTCCTGGGAAGTTCATGAAGTAAGAATGAGGATCTAGCCGGGCGTGGTGGCGCACGCTTGTAATCCCAGTACTTGGGAGGCTGAGACAGGAGGGTCCATGTTCGTGGCCAGCCTCAGCTACTTAGTGAGGCCCTCCACAACTTAGTGAGACCCTGTTTCAAAATAAAGAATAAAAAATAGGGCTGGGTGTGTACCTCGGAGGTAGAATGCCCCTGGGTTCCATCCCCAGTACCACAAACACGCACAAAAAAGAATAAGGATCTATTAAAATTTCCCTTCCCTCACCCAGGAAATAAAAGGTTGGGGAACTACTGGAAAATTCCCTCCTCCTCGACTGGGCAAAGTGTAGATTTTCACATATGGTTTGTAAAATAACAGCTAGATGGAGAGCCACTCCTGCCCCTCATCACCCCCAGAAGGCCCCCCACTTTAGAGCAGGGCTTTTCAATTGTAATGTTCACACAAACCTCCCAGGGAACTTATCAAAATATAGATTCTGGTTCAGAATCTCTGGGTGTGGCCTGAGATTCAGCATTTCTAACAGGCTCCCTGGTAATGCCGATGCTGCTGGTCTATAGACCACACTTTGGAAAGAAAGGCTTTGAGCCCCATTTGGGCTGTATTCCCACTGCATGCCTTTCTGCAAGGCTAAAGTTTCTCAGAGCCACGGAGGAGTTCCAGTAAGAACTTGTGCCTTCTCTCTCTGAACCACATGAGATTCCCTGACCCCAGAACCCACCCCTGTGTGGATGGCTCCCCAGGATCCTGCTTGAGTCTTCTTCCTAAGTTCTTCTTCCTCAGGGAAGACCGAGATCCAGGGAAATTTGTGGGGGATGGTGCAGATGGGGCTTGGAGATCTGTGGGGCTCCTCATGGTGTAGGGTGATGGTGAGGGTTGAATGGAAAGCTAGAGGCCTGCATTTATTCTCTCCAGGCCACAGATTCTAAAGGTGAGCCTTCCAGGGGGACATCATTTTCAATACTAAAAGAAGGAGTCGCTAACCCAGGTCTCCCTTCAGTCTTTCATTGAAGCATCCTTTGGCGTGCTTCATGGACAGTGTTGCCAAGTGTTTATGACTGAAAATACAAAGAACTCAGGAAATAAGCCACTGACCCAACGAGAAGCAGCGCAGCATAGAACTGGGAGGTGGGTGAAGGTGGCTCGGGCTTCCCCTGCCAGAAGGGTATCTTTGGGGGAGACAGGACTACTACTAGGACTGAAGAAAATGGGGAATTATAGCCTGGGATCAGAAGTGTTCTGTGATGTGTGCCCACCCCTTTCCCTAGCTTTCTCTAAAGAGCCAAAAATGAGCTACTCTCCAGGAAAAAAGAAGGAAGCAAGCTATTATACCCCCACTTGTACCTATTCATCTACCTAGAGTTTTACTAGAGTCTTCTATGCTCTTTATACCACTTACTGGTTGAATGACACCTGAACCTCCATTTCTTCATCTAGAAATTGGGTATAATATGTCTTTTGTAGAGTTTTTCAGAATGTTTGATAAAATAATACATTTGTTTTTTTTGCGGTACCGGGGATTGAACCCAGGGACGTTCTACCTCCACGCTACACCCCCGGCCCTATTTTTTTATACTTTATTTTGAAACTGGGTCTCACGAAGTTGCAGAGGGCCTCACTAGGGAGAGAGAGAGAGAGAGAGAGAGAGAGAGAGAGAGAGAGAGGGGGAGAGAGAGAGAGAGAGAGAGAGAGAGAGAGAGAGAGAGAGAGAGAGAGAGAGAGAGAGAGAGAGAGAGAGAGAGAGAGAGAGAGAGAGAGAGAGAG